>JAUJYS010004679.1:0-11707 GCA_033995665.1 Melogona broelemanni | reverse complement strand
TCCAAAGAGACACGAGGGTGCAGTATTCCTGTAGTGCACTAGGCGCTACGGTGAATTAAAAAAAAATAATAATAAAAATCTTGTGATGGTTGTTATCCGAATCCGAATTATAAATAGTTTTTGTATGAAAAAAATAAGTAAAGGTGACGTTTAATGTTTGAAAAAAATTTAAATCCTGAAAAAGAGCGCTGTAGTATGCAATCGCGTTGCTTAATTTGAAGCTGTTAAAAAATGGCGTTTGTCACAACAACCATCTCTGCATAATATGTTTCTATTCTTCGTGGAAAAGTACGAGATTTATTGGAATTATGTCGATGGTTGTTATTAAGAGTAAAATAGAATACGAAGATTTTCAAAGGCTTCGTCACCACGACGTGTCGTGAATAATAATTTTTTTCTTCCGCAAAATCCGGATATTAATTATGGCCCGGGCTTGGTGGTAGTTGACGCCATTGTGGATTAGCACTTTGTCGCTAGGAAAGGGCTGGAAGCGCATTCATGCACGTGAGTTTGGCGTCGGCGTCGGCGGCGTCGTGCACGCGTGTTTTTTAATTAGTGAAAGTGGTGGGGCTTTTGCAGTGGGTATTATTATTATTATTTCTTTGAAAACCTCGGCTGTCTCGCCGAATGTCAGCGTTTCTACGCGCCCGGGTATTGTGCGCCCGATTAATAATTACATATTAATTGCGCACGTCATACGGCTGTGTGTTGTTCACCTACAGTGGTTGGACAAAATATTGGAAACAGTTCAAATAAGGCGTAAAACAGATCCGTGTCCATTATTTTGTCTAACCCCTGTACTCGTCTTGCCTGCGAAGAACGTCGCCGTCTGTTCTCCCATGGCGAATGTATTAGTTATGAGTAATGAACATTTTCTCCGGGCTAGGGTTTCCAGGCAGAGCGATTCTAGGATTTATTCATGTCAAAAGATGAATTTTAATTAATATCCCCTCCCTCCCTTTTTCAAGAACGCCGAGAACACCTAGGCCAATTCGCAGTTTTACTGACGCTGCGCTTTAAGTCTACAGTAGACAAAAAATGAACTGGGTATGCCGCGGTAAATTAAAATTAAGGTTAATTCCTAGCGACTATTTTCTGGATGAATTTCTGACGGCGATGCAACACTGTAAATTCCCCGCGAAAATCTCGTGTAAACGCTTATTAATAATTAAAAATTTAAACTATAATTATTAGAAATTTACGGTATATTAAATATATATATCAAATACTATCAGTGTTAACTTTAACAGTCCGTGAGAACCGTCGCGCTGCAGTTTTCCCCTTACCGAAACGCTTTTTTTCCTCGAGCGTGCTCAAGATATTTTAATAGTGCTTGAGATTGGGGTACATTGCGTCTTTGAGATCGGCCTGTACAGTCGCCCTGCTCTGAAATACACATCGCGTTGCCGAAAACCAAACGGAAACCTTTACACCACGTTTCAAAATTATTGGCCACATTTGAGATGGGCGTTTACCATCCGAGAAACCAGACATGCGAAAAAGTTATGGAATGTCGGACTAGAGCATTTTGATGCCCCGAGCGCACCACACCAATGTGCATGCTTGGTCGTTTCGCCAGGGATATAAAAACCCCGAACCTACCAATATCAGGGAACATCACCAAGGACACAGACGATACGACTATCTATATTTATTTTTGACATCACATAAACACTGAAAATGACGATGTCGGTGTTGTTTCTCGAAATTCGACCATGCCCGACGAGATATTTATGAGCGAAATCCTTGAAACGTGTGTACAAACTTACGGTTTTATTTCCTCTTTGGTTCTGTCTAATCTCGTCACTCATGTACCAAAACTTTGCTTTCTCCAGACCTTGTCCCCGCCACAGCCACTCTGTCGTATGTGAGCGCAATTTTTAGATGTAGCGTGTTATTACATCAAGTCGTAAATCAATCAATCTGGCCCGTCTCGATGGCGCTCGACTCAGTAAATAGACCAGGATTGTGGCAGCAATAGATCGTGCTTATTAATATGGCCGTCGTTTGCAAATTATAGAGTTGTGCAAATATAATTTCGTCCGCCGGGCGGCGAAATTGAAAAATCGCATCCTGTTATTCTTCATCATGCGTATATATCGACGTGTTTTTGAGTTCAGTGCCAGCGGACCAATTTGCTTGGTCTGGTGGTAGTTTTTATTCGTGTTTAATTATTTTATTGTCCGGCAAATTAATATTTGCGGCGGGCAGAAAGCCACATACGATGACAAGGAGAGGTTTTTTTTATCCAAACGCGAGAATTGGGTGTGGACATTTTTGACATATATTTCCAGCAAAGGAATAAATTGTATTATTATTAATATTTATTGTCGCGTTCGGGTACACGGCACAGTGAATCCCAGACATTGGAATGATCCCTATCATGTATGATTGAAATGGATTTTTTTATTATTATTGTTGTGAATGCAGTTCGCCTTTTTTAAAAATATTATTTTGCATATAAGTTATATTTTCAAATAAATATTATCATATCAACATTTGAAATGATTTACATAAAACAATTATAGCACATTGTACATTGTTGAGTCACATGATTAGACTACTGCATTAATCATATATTTCGTCTTTAATGTAATCGGTGTAATGAGCATAGAAACAAAATAAATCACCCTCATCTCTTGATTAATTTGTTTCTACAGTATGTTCATAAACTCTCGGTAAAATTATTTATTAAGCTGTACATATTCGCAGTATTCGGTATATTTCCCTGTCCTAAATTTGGCAAAAATCTAATTAATTCTAATTATTTAAATTATAGGGGCCTACAGGTATGTTCCTAAACAATATCATACAAAAAGGAAAAAGGAATGAGGAGCATGTTCCGGTACAATGACGAATAGAAAGCCGAATAGATTCTGACGATCTCTCATATAAAATAATAATTATTGAATAGTTTTTACGATACATGTTTCCCATTCGTTCATTAAAAACCGAATTAACGTAGTTTCTTATCATTAGTATAGAATTGTTTAGCGAAGTTGTTGTCACAGGATTAAATTTCTTTTTTTCTTTTTTTCCAGCGTGGAATCGTCCAGACCTGTCACGTGACCACCGAGAGATGCGGAACACTGACTGTCGTGGTGCAGGTAAGAAATTAAAATTCTAACAATTTTTGAAGGTGAAAAATCTCATCCTTGTATGTTCTCGCATGATTGTGCGATGCAATAGGCTAGTTTCCCTCAGGGTCGTATACACAATACCATAAATTTGTTGACGCGAACTATTCAGAAGCCATATTGCAGTTGCCAAGATGGGCAATTGGCTGGTTAGCCAATTGTGTCTGATTGGCGGAGCTCCTGATAAATGAAAATAAGTAGGGCCCGATTCAAGCTCGAGGCCCGGGCTAAATACAAGTTGAAATTGGGTCGGCCACATATACGGTAGGCACTATCGCCTTCAGTATTATTTTGGGTGGGGAAATTATTTAGGCAAATTAATATTAGCTCTAGCTGTTTAGTAGACCCTGGTGAATATATTTTAGAAATGCTTACTGTAATTTTAAATTAATAAAATTCTGATATTCTTTAATATGGGGAAACGTAATTTATTTTGTTATTATTTTTTAACACGGGGAAATGTGATTGTTTTTTTATTTTGTGCACTGTTTACAATATTGATTGCGGGCTTGAAACGCGTCAAGGTATTTTCTCCCTTGTTATAATTTTTTTTTAAATCGAGTTATTTATGTTGTAAATACAGGCATAATAGGTATTCCAATTTTTTTTAAACTTGCTTTTCGACTTCTAAACTCGATGCCCCAATGTTTTCAAAATTTCTTCCAATACAGCTGTATTTGCTGTTTTGGGAGGCCTCCAGGGTTGATTTGTCGATCCTGGTTGTTTATTGATCGGTACTCAACGTACATTTATCTCCATAGAGACACGAGGGTGCAGTATTCCTGTAGTGCACTAGGCGCTCGGTGAAATAACAAAAAAACAACAACATTAGATCGTGGTTAACGTTGGCTGGTCACGCCAAACTGTTTCCTATTTAACTAATCGCCAGTCGGCGAGGCATCATCCATGAATGCAACAACAAAGCACGCCATTTTTATCTTTGGTTGGCCTGACATTTACAGTTGAACGACTGCCACTCGAATTTAACCCTGGATTCGTGGGCTCGTCGCCAAATTTATTTTTATTAAATAACGCAGACGCACGCAACATGTGACTGCGATTATGAGAAGCGGAGAAAAGGTCGCCGAAAGTCGTGGCAGCAGCCATCGTGTTGTTGTCCGATGATGGCGCAGCAGAGCATCCGATTAAATTGCGATTCAGTTTATATCGAAAATTACCACCCACATTTGCTGGTTTCAGGATAATAGCTGGATTTTTTTCCCTGGTTGTCTGATTGTCTGACAGGTTAAGTCTGATCCACCATAGCTTTCCGTTTACATAAACGCTATCTCTTGGTATTTAGAAGAATTTTTGAGCTTTTTAAGCCAAGCTCACCGGCTTTACTTTTCTGTTTAGTTTAGTGTACAGAATATTTTAAGGATTTTTATGCAATTATTTGCGATTTCAATGTGTGCATCTGTAGGCATGCTTAATATGGCAGAAATCATTTGGTCGTTTTTCCACACTTCATTGATCAATAACGTTGTGGCGAACCACCAATCGATTAATCCATTCAAGACCCTTCTTAATTTAGTGGGCAAATGGTCAAAATCACTCAGGGGACCGTAACAATTTATTATTTCAATTATTAATTTAATTTCTGATTTAGGGAATAGACGAATTTTTAAGGTTTGTTCTTTTCCATTTTTTATTGACGATTGATGGTTGTCATCACTGAAGTTCACTTTTGTGCCCCTCTAAATCCTCTCGAAAAAGCATTACATGGAGGGGCACATTGTCACAAGTACCTAAGAACACCGCATGACCTTCATCGAGTAACCATCATGTGGATGAACCGAAATTTGAATTAGTCCGTCTTATTGTGAAGCAGCGTAACATGGCCATATATCTTGCAAACTGTATAATCGTTTTCGCGGCCCAGACTGCTGGCTCCTAGCCAGTTCGCTAGAGTTCGTCGCCGAAATTTTCCACTCGCCTTTCGAGTTTTGATTCCCCGGCAATCGTCTCATCGAGTCTTTAGATTCAATGCCATCATCATCATCATCCTTATCCTCCCACGCAAAACAACAAAACAATGTCGGCCATCTTGGATCTCCTTCTTGGCTATTTTTAGCCGATTACTCGCGCCACTAGATGGTGCCACGTTCCGTCGGCAACATAGTATAATGAGACAAGGTTAACACGTGTTTTCATTTCTGGCGCCCCCTGGCGCCTAAGTCGGGCGTTGAAAGATAAAACCAACCTCATTAGGTAGTCAGTTTTTGTTTAATCTTCGGCATGTGGATTCAAGTGATTTTCTTTAGGGCCCGGTGTCGCTTTGTAACAAATACGTTTACAATTTTTTTGCGCCATGTTCGGCTTCGAATGAAAATGATCAGTTTATTCTTGTTGTCTGTCGGGCGATATAAAATTTCGGTCATGGATATGTTTAGAGTTGTTTTTTTCCCCTTTTTTTTTATTCGTATATTTTTGTATCTGGTATGTTTACCACTGAAGGACGTTTTCCTCTGTTGGGTTATTTTTTGAAAGGATCTTTATTCGTTGGCATTAGCGAAAGAATCGCTCGCTGTTTCCGGATTTCTTCTAGACCCAGGTCTATGGTATGGCCTTCGCGCATTTTCACTAGATGGCACTGTTGCCGGTTTACTTTTCGTCCAGCTTGAGATTCAACAAAAGCATTTTTGCTTTCATTTTTTTGGAAGCAAGTTTTTTTTTACGATTTATTTGCATGAGGTTCTGCCAATAGAATATCACGTGATAAAATTATCAAATGTTTTTCGATGCTTTCAATATTGCACTGTCAAACTTTGTCATGTCTTTTTCGTGCAACAACTCTTTCCGGCGCGTCAAGTCAAAAATTGCCACCCGTGGTAGCGCCACCAGGCGCCGAAAATAAAAACAAAAATTAACTGGTCGATATAGTGCCACAGACTTTGATTAAAAAAAGTCATATCCAATGAAAGTTGTTTTTATATTGGTATCGAAACATTCGGCCTGCCCGTTACAACCGTCTCGGCGCGCGGACTGACATCTGGTGACTGATTTGGTCGCATTCGTTTTTTATAAATAAAAAAAAAATTCAGCTCCCCGACACAGGTCTGCCGAATATCTCATGATTCTCATCACAATAAAGATAACATCGGTCTGTTATGGCGCACGAATGCAAGGTTAACCGTGCCGTGGATCAGTTACTAATTCGCCAACTGGCTGGAGAGAGGGTGAGGTCGTTTAGTGGCGGTGGTGTGGTTGGTGCAGGGGCTACCGTTGGGGGCAGCACTGTCTGCGTTTTATAAAGTGGCCACAGTCATCACCGGTACCGAAATAGCTCGCGTTTCGTATCCCCGTTCCAAGCCACGTCGGGACAAATTCAAATGCGCCAGCCGCCCATTTTTCGTCTATTGCGCAGCAGCGTTCCGCATAAATTAGGATAAATGTGTGTGGCCCCTGGTCTCTAGCCAGTTGTCATCTGATATGCAAGTATTTTTATGGGACCACAAAAGCGGACGGAAAAAAAAAATTTGACAAGTACTTCACAGAAACAGATACCAACTAAACTCCTCTACTAAATCTTTAGAAAGTCACGCAAACAAAAAATCAAAACTCACCGTTACGCAGCAGAAAAAAAAGGACGCGGTGATTTCTTATGGCTCACCCTGTATTTTTGTTGGGCGTGGCGTTTGTATTGTGCAATTCTTCCCATAACTGTACACCGTGATTCGTAAGTTTACGAATCCCTCCCAACGTTAATTGCTTTATAAATCGCCAATTTATGACCGGATTGTTATGAAATTTGACATAAATATGGAGTAATATAGTCGAACCTTTTGAGCTATTTTGAACAGTCTTTTCGCACCATAGCTTTTATTTTGTCGCAGAAATTTAATCGCAATTTTGTCTTTCTCTGTGAACGCCATTATTTACAGCAGAGAGAGAACAGACGATGCAGTGCGCGCCAGCTGCTAGCACTACAGGGTTGTTTCATGTTAGTTGACCGATTTTGGAACAGCTGTAAAAAAAGGAAGCTTTTTCAGTTGCCTTTAAAATGCAAAATTTGTAGCAGGATATTTGAATTTTAAAAAAGTTTCAAAAGTCATTTGTGCAAAATTTCACAACAATCCGATCGTTTTTAGCTAAGCTACGGCTGGATGGGTTCGTAAACTAATGAATCACGGTGTATTTACAGAATGTAGCGCGGATGGTAGCTGCATTTTGTTTGTCACTCTCTCGGCTAGGTCGTTCTATTTTTACTTTTGTTTTTCTACAGAGTGTTTTTCTCTTCGAACATAGTGCGTTGGAATTAAAAAGACCTTAGAGTGCGTCTTGCTACGGGGGTTTGCCAAAATTGTTTCATTTTTCCTGGGAGCAACGATTGTTTTCAAGGCTGGAATGTGGAGGGGAGGGGGAGGCCCGCCATATATTTTTAAAGGTTTCGTGAAGTTTTTCGAGGACGTGGCTAGAGGTGGCCTGGGTTGAACTTTCCCTCCCCTCTTGTACGATTTTTGGCAACTGGATATTTGCCTTATATAGACAATTTCGGGTTCAAGAGAGTCGTGTCAGAAATCGTTACGGGGTGGGGGAGTTATACGGGATTTAGATTAGAGCATTTGCTCGTGAATCTTTGCTTGGCGAACAACATTTACGAGCTTTTCAAGAAATCCGAGTAAAAAAAAGGTTGCCGAGCCAGATTTTTCTGTAGTAATTTAGTGATCGTGAAACAGTGATTAAAAAAATAATAGATTTTGCCAATTCCGATCATCCATTTACCCTTGAAAAGTTTATAAAAGTTACTCGCCAAGCAAAGATTCGCCGAGCAAATCATCTAATGTAAATCCCGTATTATATATAGGGAAAAAATGGTGGGAGTGCATCTGCGTAACTCGGCGCTGTGAGAGATTTTTTTTTCAAATCTAGATTACACTCTGTAGGAAGAAAATCAAGTTTTGACACTTGACAATTTTTATTAATTGTCGTAGACGGCCTTGAAAGACCGTGAGGATTGTCTCTTGACATCGTTGAACCTCAACAGACTCCTTCCAAAATTTCCTTACATAGTAGAATCTAAAAAAAAATATATATATATAAGCAGAGAAAAAAATAATGGTCATTTTGTAATTGGCCACTCCATTCCAGAACTTCCAGAAAAAAACTTCCTAAAATTTTAACAGTCCGAACTGGCGAAGCTGACCAACGCAGTAGGTCAGTTCCAATTTTTCCCCTGAACTGAGCTAAGCTATCCAATTAGTGGACGATTAAGTACGAGTTTGAGCTTTAGAATCATTTAGAACTTTTTTGTTCTCAAATGTGAGGTTTTTCTCTACAACTGTCTAATGGAAACTGTCCTAATGGCTTGACGTTTTCGCGGTCTTCCAACTGTAATCCTCAGAACACAGAAGTTCCCACTTCTGTGCTTCGGCTTCAGTGCATTCGCACTCAATGGTAGGCCTACTACTACGCACTGTGTTGCGTGCTGCACATATGTGTGTAATATGTGTCTATGTGCCGAATATATCTATTGCAAGTTGCACGCGCGTCTGGCATGTTGCCCCGAATCGTGCCTCCTTGTTTACGTTTCCACGCGCATGCGAATAAAATGTGGGCCCACAGTCTCAATGTGGCGCAGAGGTCACCTCTCAAGGTCGACCGGTCGCGCGCCGCCAAACAAAGGCGCAGAAATCGCCATCCTGCCACTTTTCGAGCGTCTTTAGGATTCTCTCTTTGACAAGCCGGAAGTTTATCTTCTTGAGATCACCAGCTGTGCCAGGATTCGGAAGTTGTTGTCAGCCAAAATGTGGTAGTAGTTTTAGTTCACGTATTCCACCACTGGGCCATTGGCTCTGCAATGCGTAATACTAATCGAATTTGAATAGCGGCGCCACTGGCTTGGTGGGGTGTATGTGAGCTACACTTAAAACCAGATATTAGGTTACAACAAGCTGTGAATCCTGACACTGGTGTTTTTCAGTCAAACTGTTTAGCTTTTTGTTGTATTTTTTTTAACAGACTTCTGATGATATCAAATCGAATGCAGGGATATGATTTTCCCCCTGATCTTATCAATTTATTATTAATTGAATTCGATACTTTTATAGTCATATGATTCCATGTTGGAGTCATTCAGCCATAGGGCAAACCAGAACGGACGTAATTAGGCAGTTATTGCAAGAGGACAGCTCTGTAAATATAATTTGAGTGATATAACTAATGAATATAGGTGCCTCACTCGGTTATTTAAAATAAATAAAAAAATTACCTGGTATTTTTAATATGAGTGGTTTGATTATTAATCTAAACAGTTATACATTTCCAAAAAAGATGAAGCCATTACATTTGAAATGAACGAACGCTTTGCTGTACTGTCATTTTGCTCAACAGCTGTTCTGCTATTTACTTTTTACTCGGATGACCTTTTGATGTCACGTCTGTGCTCGTTACAGCGCTTATTGAATTTCCTAAGCTGGTCAATGCCAGACTTTGGTTTCGATTTTAACATAAAACCCGTTATAATTGACGAAGACCGCAAAGACATCATTTACATGATGAATGTCTCGGGTTACGTGATCTAAGCCGTTGGGCTCTTTCGGGGAAATTTATCTCACTAAATGTTGAAAAACTTTTCCTCTGGTGTGTATCCGATATCGTTTGGGTGGTGTAAAAAAAAATCATACTGGTGGCAGGTTCGCCACATGCTGCAAAGTCTTATGTTTAATTTATGAGCTTAATTAACCAATTAGAAACATGAACCCTAGACACTGACCCGCTTACCAAATGTGGCAATAAAACATTCAGCTGTAACAAGTTACTATTATTACATTGGAAAAGTACAGACTGCGAAAAAGCCAGGGCGCACACTGCAGGCGGTGCTGATCGCACTTCACTTCCATGTGTTTCAATGGGAAATGTGACCAAAAGCGCAAAAATTCGGCGTATTCATCATTGAATCACTTTTAGGAAAAATCAGCCCAGCATCGGTCCAGCTTGCAATGTGCGCTAAGCTTTACGCAATTCGCTGCCCTGTTCCTCGCTAATAAAAAAGCCAACAAAACCACATGATGTTCTTTTTTATTAGCTTATAGGGTATCAGTAATGTGGTTGTAGTTATGCTCACCCATTCCATTCGTCATTAGTTTATCGTGCAATTTCGCGATTATTTCTGTAAGTGCGATAGCCTCTGTACGATCTGATAGAAAAATAAATTGTATTAAAAGTTAATCGGAGAATTCGGAGTACTGAGGGGTGATCACTGGGATGGCAATTTCGACTCTGTGCGAGCTGTTCTGATGGAGCCAAGCTTTGATTGATTTTCTTAGCTCATTTCCATCAGACCTTCGAGTTTTTCAATTGAATATAATTTAATGAAACGACACGAGGTGTACCCTTATGTCTCTATGGAGATGTGCGAGGGGCAGGGAAGGGAAGATATGTGGAATGGCACCTGGAATTACCAGGCTGCAGGATCCACCCCCAAGCTCTGTACTCCCTAATGGAAGCTCAGGGGTGACGCCAGTGCCCCAGACTAGCGAATAAACGAAAGCCTGTGCCGGGAATCGAACCCGGGAACGTCGGCTTCGTAGGATGTTGCCATACCCACTGAGTCATCGGTACGTACCACTATAGCGATAGTTTAGTTTTTATTAGCATATTCATATAATAAATTACAGGAACATGCTATCACCCCTAATCGGAGGAAATTTCCCACCCTTTAGCCACACGGAGGTGGAGGCTATGAGGGGTGCCACCATATATCCACTATAGCGAGGGAAATTTTCAAGTTGGAATGTATTTTGTAATTTGCACCTGTAATTTCTAATTTGCGGCAGAAATATAACATTTTCGGCTAAAACCAAGTTCCAGACCATCTCCGTCAAAGACCAGCCCACCCCAACTCAAATTAAATTGGAAATTTCATTCCCCGCCCTCCACACCTCCTCCCTGGTCCGCTCATAGAGTGGCAATTGGGTGTTTGCGGGCAATTTAGCGCGTGCTATGCCGTACCGGAATATCTCTCGCGCCCGGCCGGGAATTCAGCCAATTTCGTTAACCGTTCGCGCTTTTAGAATGTTGCGCACTGTGTGTCTGTGGGAGGGAAGGGGTTGTTCAGGCAAGATCGCTTCAAAGCTAGCCGATAACTTTACTGGCCAACCACCCACCCCCCTTACCCCCCGCACTTTTACCAATGTCAAGGTGACTGCTGCCGCGCGTGCCGCGTGCTAAATATGGCGACCGCCCGCTGATCTACCACATGGGTTCGGCTACCTCAGTGTGACCGATTACCGTTTCACCACGTAGCTATCCGTGTCGTTATCGCTATACGAATCTGTCGCGTTGCTGTGCTGCACTAATTTCTGTTTAGTGAAATGTCAGGCAAAATACTCGTTTAATGCCGATAAAATTGTTAAAATTAATGTTAATAGGTTCTAAAGGAAATTTTCTAATTTATCATGTGTTAAATTTATTTTTTTTTTTTTTTAAAGTCACCGTAGCGCCTAGTGCACCACTGGACTACTGCACCCTCGTGTCTCTTTGGAGATGTGCGAGGGGCAGGGAAGGGCTGGGAAGGAGATTGGCAGCTGGTATAGCCAGACTGCAGGATCCACCCCTGAGCTCTGGAC
>JAUJYS010004678.1:0-11707 GCA_033995665.1 Melogona broelemanni | reverse complement strand
GCGGAGTGAGGTCTTCCATGGGAACAGGCGCATACTAATTCCGCACTAATTGGACGTTGCATTGAACGAATATGGCCATCCACCAGCAGTGCTAGGTTCGCTCCTTTCAAAAAGGAACCCGTTGCAGTTCGCACTACTACTATTCTAGTTCCTGTTCCTTCAGAATTGAAAGAAACGTTACCGTTCTAAAGTCTTTTCCGTTTTTTTTTTGTTCCTTAGATTAAAAAACAGAAATTCAAAACTAAAAACCTATTTTTTAACGGAAAAAAATCTGAAACTTTATTTATACCAACAAGGCCATTAGTAATTATATCCAACAGAATCAATCACCTTATCAAAAAAGAAAATAGGTCTTTTCCGTTATTTAGATTTAAAAAATCGTTTTCAGAACAGATAAATATCTAAAATTTCATTTATCCCAGCAATTTCATTAATATGAATTAGAATTATTAGAATGGGATTTTTATCCTGTAAAATGCTTCGCATTCAAAATGCGAAATTAATAATTTTTCTAAATATATTTAAATGCTAGGAGGTGAAATATTTAGTATTTAAATATTTAAATGTTCTGATCTCAGTAAAGGAACTAAATCGATCTTTTCTAGGAAAAGTAACCAAGGCGTTCGGAAGTTACTCGGAAATGGAACCGGTTCCTAGGAAAGAAACTTTACCGTTCTGTTCTTACCTTACACTGTCCGTATAGATTTTTTGAATTGAAGGGTTCATTATCGGTGTTGAAAAGGTGACAATTTTCCATCTCGCTACTTCTGGATCACAAATATGCAAATTCATTTCACTATGAAGAAAATACTATTGTTTTGAGTGCAATCAAATATACATTATCCAGTATTTCCCTAGTTATGGATCGCAGTTACTGGCACAATTTTCACCTTTTTATTGCTAATGTAATATTTTTTTTTTTACTTACTTATTTTTTTATATTGCTAGTTATGTCTTCTTCCAAGCTTCTGCAATGTCACGATTGCGCAGAGGAAATAGGAAACGCGTGTACTGCTGCTGGAGCAGCTGTAGCAGCAAAAACTATTTTACGCCTTGGAGAGTGGCACAAAACAACACATCATCGTAATTGAGCACGGATATAATACGGGTAAAAAAAACATTTTTTGCTAAATATCCCTGCACAACTGGTACTGGGATAAAAAAATGTAAATTCCAAGGCAAACATACAAGTACGCAGCGTTCAAATCCCTAGAAAGGTACATCAGAAAATATGTATTTTCTGTTTGGTAAGTGTTGTCTACCGAAATCTATATCAATTAAAATTCTATATTATAATATTTTGCGGTATATTTAAAGGGATTGATCAATTATTTCTGTATCATTTTGTTTTTTTCAAATGGTGAAATTTAAACACCTTTAACATTAAAAACAGAAAAGTAAAATACACATTTAATTAATTCATTTAATGATTTCGCCCTCGGCACCACTTTATTAATGTAAAATGAAATGCTATACACTGGCCTCCCGGCAGAAATTAATAAGTATTTTCATTCATTGTAATTCTAAAGTATTTTCTTGGCGTAAACATGTCAAATTAGGTTTTTTAAGTATGCGCAAATTGATAATTTCATTAAAAAAGTGATCACCCAGGTAGACTTTCATTGAAACATTTACCCACTTTTTAATTCAGGTTTACAGTGTTCACGCAAAAAGATAATTATTCCATAATTAAAAGAACATCAACTAAAGATATTTCCTAAAGAACTAACTGCGTATCAAGGAGTACAATTTATTACTCGTAATTACATGGCTGACACGTCCTGCTTTTTGAAAAAGATCTTTCATTTGTTTGCACTTTCAATTTCTTCTCTCGGATTTGTGACGCATGGCATACGTCACATTAATCATTCTGAATTACATAAGCTATAATCATGGACGCATCATAAACGCAAAACAAACAAAGAGAAAAAAAAAAGATCGGAGCATCCCGGAAAGGCAGTTGTTTTCGGCTCATTTACAATCCTTTCGAAAAAAGAACGAGAAAACGGCGCGAGATGACAGCTATTTGAATCAAACGCTACACGATATTACAAGTGCGTGGTGTTACGGTTTGTCTGGGCCATCGAATAGATAGATCATAACACGAGTAATGCCATTGGAAAATATTACTAACCGCTAACTAGACAATGTAACAAGAGTCCGGGGGTCTGCATGCATGTGATAGGAAAACAGACTTGAGACGCGAATTTCCTTGTTGGTACTCACGTTTTCCTTTTCACACGGTATATACCCCGAGTATTGACGGGAAGATTTGTGTTCATGTTCCTGAGACTCCGATTCCCTTGTATGTTGTAATTTTTATTTTTATTTTTTTTAAATCACTGTAGTGCCTAGTGCACTACAGGATTACTGCACCCTCGGGTCTCTATGGAGATACTTGATGTTCTATGATCTTCGGGAAGTTAGACGACCGTGTCCACATGATGTCATATTTTATGGATTAAAAAAAAAAACAATTTTCTCTTGTAGGCGACCTGTCACGTGATTCAGCTCATTATTTGAAAAGGAAAAGTACTACTTCAAATACACTTTACATGCTTTTTGCGGGCAAGAATCGCGAAAAATCTTTGATACAGACCGGCAGATAGCTTATCGGGATCTTAGGAGGACAAACGCGTGTGATATGTTTACGAGAAAGAGAGAGACGATCATCATGCTCATGTAAGCTCCCTCTATCAAAAAGGATATCTGCGTTTGCGCGCATGTATGCATTATACACTCCGCATGCATATACCCTGTCTGCCGCTAATCGCGTTTGCTGATCTTGAAAGCTACCTAACTATATCAAGCTGTGTGCGCCTCATCAATTGCGGTAAAACTTTTCTATGGCGTAACGTAGGCGGCGAACGGTTTTCGGTGTTTTCTCTCTTCCCCCCACTACGTCGTTTGGCATTGTGTGTATTGCTTGCCCGGTGAGAAACGACTTTGACGCACGAGTGAAATCGATCTCTGGTACTTCCGGGTCAAGCTAGCCTATTTTTTTATCGCACCTGCAAGTCTGGACTAGGTCTGTAGGCTACTCGACGGGAGTATTGTATTTTTGCATATGAATTTTTTAATGGCATCCCATTAAAAATTAAACGTACTCTGGCGTCGTGAACATCGTCTTGGACAACATCTTGAACGGATAGAGCATGAATTATTGCGATTATCTTTGTTTTGTGATGGCGTTACAGAGGTTGGATGTCTGAACTGGATCGTATCTGTTGTACGAGGGAAAGAAAAGGAAAATCAATAAAAAACGTATTTTTTATTAATAGTCCGTTAAACAATTGAACATCCCCTGCAACATCTTGACAATTATCTATGCTTTTGTTACGGATGTGTTACGGAAGTTAAATTCGTCGCTGCTGTAATAAATCGATTTTCGAAGAACTAGTAGTATATTGAACTATAAAAAAAAAACAATAATATTTTTTTGGACTATTACACATGCACCTGAACAACTCCTTGCGAGCATGATAGAAATAACTCAGCGGGAGCCAACTTGCAATAAAATCATCTTAAAAAATTGTCTTTATTTGTTATAACATCGTTAATATAATGTAATAAAACAACTAATATCGAAATGTTCATGCTTGTTTATGTATTTGCAGTCTCGAAAAAGCTTGGTGGAGACGATGAACCATTTTATCATTTAGTTCCAAGGAAATGTCATTTCGTTTTGGTATTTTGCGATAACACTGTTAAACTTAAGCAAAATTACATTTCCACGTGAAATGAGTCATCGTGTAAATGAAGCCTAGCATGGCGCAACGGATAAACAATAGTGTACGACGTGAACATGCAAGAACCATCCCACCAACAGCAAGAGTTTGGAATGCAGTACACAGGACTGGACGTCGTCTATGTGCTCCGAGAGCTGAACGGCGTTCGGTTGAATGACATTTTGCTGTGGCGCATTGCTTTGCTTCGTCATTTCGGAACACGTGAAATATGGACAATAAAAGTGAGATCCCTATAAAACTTTTCTCAAAAACAATGGCGCGTACGTCGACATTTAATACGCTGACGAACCACCACCAACAGAGATCAGCAAGCTTCAAAACGAGACGCGACCCCCATCGTTGTCTCTCGTCTTCTCGTGTGAAAAGATGCTACGCTCGTCTATATAGAATCCACTAATTAATCGCGTCTTGCCTTGGTTTAACGTACGATTATTCGCTTTATAAGACGATGAGCCCTGCGCGCACATTTCGTAGTCTCGAGCATCTAGTTTGGCCTATGCGCCTATTTTCAAAGGAGAATTTATGACATAGTTAGCTTCCTAAATAACAGCGACGAGTCTAAATTTATTGTTCGAACTACTATAGGAGTGATGTTCGGACGAACGGTTGTGGGAGACGAAGAGATTACATGACAGCTTGGAAATGAACTGTTTGGAATGAGCATTTTACGTGTTTTTCCAGCGATATTGTTTACGCCATTTTGCTAAATTTAAGTTTGCTTTTCGAAGAAAAGTGTCACTAAAACTACTATTGGTTAATTTATATTGGTTGCCAAAATAACGAAGATTTGTGTGCGTTTGAACGAGTATTAGTTGTTCGGTTGTCTTATACAATTTCATTCTAATGTATGAGCATGTTTACTGGAGTTGTTGCATGATTTATAATGGATGCTACATGTATACTTGCCATTAGTGACTAAGTTCAATGAATTGCAGACACCCACAGAGAGGCCACGTTTCTTCCAGACTTGACGTCGAATGACTAGTTTGGATTTTTTAAACCATTAATTAATTTACTGTACAGTATGTATACATATATGTATGTATATATATTACAGGTGGCGATTTCAGTCCATGATTTCTGAATATCTTCCGAATGAAATTCGTCATTTATTTAGCTTCTCTGTTACCCTTTCGCCTTACTTAAAATAGCATTTGTACAGGAATTTTGAATCACTAAAGAACAACAGAACAAGTAGCAAAAAAAAATATATGACATGTTTTCTGCTTCGTAGGCGTCATTAAGTCGGCAGCAAACAAGCAGTCAAAGAAGTGGTGTAGAATGAAGAAAATAACATTATTTGATTACTCGCGGCTTACTCACTAGCGTTATAAGTTGAACCAAGATGAGGGAGAAAAATTAATCAATTACTGTTTTTCATTCTCGTCGCGCCAATCAAATCATCGTCGATCAGTTTCAAATCATATTTCCGTGTTACAGCCACGGCCAATTGGATTTCTAAAGGAATAGTTTGGCGAATTATTTGCTGAAACACTTTGGGTCAAACGCAGGTTACGCTTGATTTAGTCGAGCTGCCTTTTTAGTGATCGTGATATGTTTCGAAGATACAGATCTATTTGTTTAATGAATTCGCAATTAATATTGGCCGACCCGTCACTAATATGCAAATTTTGATTAGACACACATTCTGTGCGCCATACGAAAGTACGTACGGGTACATAACGTATTTATCTTATATAGTTCATGCGCAGGCCTCTCTCTACAATGTATAACGCCACTTTAATGCCTGGGAACGCAGCACGTTCACGCCATTGAAACCGGTGCAAAATTCGCCGGGCTTATTATAATGGGCTTCCCAACGAGATCGCCGCGAAACCTTGGCGGCGCGTAAAAATCAACACGAACTCATTAGAATATACGCATGTACATACGAGAAAACAACGAGCAACTGTTGGAGCGTGCGCAAGATGGTCCTGAGACCACGAGACTGTCCGTCCACTGGCTTAGTGAGTATCCATAATCACTCAAATGAGAAACCTCTATTTCGCAATACGATTTCAAGAATCTTTATTTTTTGGTCTGCAATTTACTGAAAAAACCTAATTTTGTTCTGAAATTTACATTTTGTAATTTTGATGACACTGGTTTATCATAACGCAAACAGTTTAAATTTCTATCACTAGAACAATACTGGGGGTTCACTTTACTGGATATGCCATTAATAATTTAACAATTGCCCTATTGGTGCATCATATTATTGAAATAAAATCATTAAACAAATAAAAAGTGAAATTATTTGTCTAGGCTCATAGGAGGAAATTAACAAGCGCATATTATAGTTCTACCTTTAGGTACGTGGTCTAGCTATGGGGGGATGGTTCGGAATTCTATTTGATATGCGGGGCATCTTTTATTAGTCCTTCATCGGAGAAATTTCCATTCGTCCTGCTTTGAATTTGACCATGGAAACTTGATTATTCAGTCATGAATCCAGTTTTTTTTTCTACTCTACTACAAAAAACACGTGAAACTTTTATGGTCTTCCTCACTTCAACTATGACACGGATACGTTAGCTTTAACGTATCAAAACAATATTTCACCAAAAGGTTGCCAAAGTGCTTGTTTGGCCTAAATTGTGCAAAAAAGTAATTTTTGTCGCGTAAACTATTTCCAATCAATGATGAGAATTGTTTCATGACAATTAGGTCTCTTTATTCTCTTTGAACATGAGTTAATTTAATGTTAAATGCAACGTAGTCATATTTTTTGACAATTTTAAATTACATATCTACGTATAAAAAAGCTTTAGATTTTTTTCATTTTGGAATTATAAAGTTGTAAGTTTAAATTTAATATTCGTAACAATTTTAAACTTTATCAATGGTTAGATCTTGAAGTGTTCTAAAAAAATAAAAAAATAAGTTGCAAAAAAATATTTTGATAAACATTAATATTTTTTTTTTTTTTTTTTTTAAATTCACCGTTGCGCCTAGTGCACTACGTATACTACTACTACGTACTATACACTACGTATAATGTTTAAATCAGTTAAAATTCATGAACACAAAACTAAAATTGAGACGAAATTAATATTCGTCGAACCGTGACAAGTCAACAAATTACGAGATTCGTAATAAAATAAAATAATGTACAAGTACATTTCAATATTATTTTTGCATTCATACGCGTACATACTGTGACAGATTGAAGTGCTCGTTGATTTTAAAACATAAGCCTCAATGAGCATTCAAATGGTAGGAAAATATACCACAGATGCGCTTTTGGAAAAACCAGGTTTTTACGGCTTTTCCTTGTAAATGTCAATCAACGACCCTCCCACACAAACACCATTTCAGAGATTCCTCTAGTGAGTAAATAAGGTTGGAGGTCATCATTGAAGACGGATGCTCCGCCCATACGCCAAGTAATGGATCGTGTTCAATCACCGCATTGTTATGCGATGTGCCTGTTGTCGCTTAAGAGGCAAGAAATTGGTCACTGATGTGCAGGTGGGTGTCGTAGAATGAGACATATTGAGTGAAGGAAATACAAATTTACAGCAATAGCAACAACGCACATTTGAGATAACACCTACTGTGAGATGAATTCAAGCACTGTGTGGCTTAGAAATCTAAAATAAATGTTTTGTTCAGAATCTGCCAACCACTTTCGAAAATCTAGACACTATTAGCCACTGTGATGCAAATAAAACTGGCACTAGACCGTTGAAATGTTCAGTTTCTTTCAAATCTTGCCTGTACAGATAAAAAAGAAAAGGATTTCATAGCATTATCTTATGATCTATTATCTTATGATGAATCTTATCAGAGATGTATTGGTATCGAAATAATCTACGGCTTTTTTTACTTGCTTAATTGATCGTGCAAACTGGCAAAAGAAAAATAAATAAATAATTAGTACTGGTAAATAATTGTGCAAGTGTATCAAATTATTTTAACTATCCTCCCAATTTATCCGCATCCTCAATTATCAGCATGTCTCCTTAGTCAATATATTTACTGCATCTTGACAATAGTGTCAAAGAGTCAAATGTTGTTATTAAAAAGAACCTGATTTGTAAGCGTAGCTATTGGATTGAGGAATAAGACGAGATGATATTTTTTCTCGTTATGTCTTGATTTGTGCCGTGTATATCGCGAGAAATAAAACTGTAATGTGATAATGAATAACAATAAGTGTCACATATAGTATATCGAAAAATATTACAAAACAGCTTTAATATATATATTTTATCGTCATTTTCAACGGAAGAACCAAAGATGAATAAATTAGGGAGCGACATTTTTTTTCACTCCGTCATAAAATATTTCGTCGAATAGATAATTTGAGTACCTGAGTGGCCATGTGCTACAAATACGAGTACATACGAAGTGCCGAGCAAACAAGTTCATCATTTTTCGCCGCTAGATAATTGAAATTTTTTGCCTTGATTGGAAATTAATTGCCCAATACATTACATGATGAAAACCTAAGCACACTATACTGAATTTCAAAATGACAATTTTTTTTAAAAACAAATTAAATATTAAAAAATATATTAGCAGATTTTTTTTAAATATTAAAAAAAAAATTATTTATTTTTTATTGATAAATAAAAACTGGTGAAACTGTTAACACCACTCAAAATGGGGGGGAAGGTTCGGCCACCCCCTTAGCTGCATCGAAATGACGGCTATGAGGGGTGTGTTCCACACTCCAACAGCCAATTGCCATCGCATTACACAGTCGCACGATAATTAAAACGAGACATATCGAGTCCCTCCAATCTCGTCTCGTCTCGATCGGCCATATGCCTGCAATTACAGCGTATACGCGCAGGTAGACAGCACACAACTTTCACCTCGCCAAAGGACGAAGAGCGCACGCTCCCCGTCACCATACGGCACCCGTGTCGTGCGCTGGCCGCCTTGCACAAACACACAACACCGCCGACGGGCATCACCATCAACAGCGGCCAACGCACACGCGTCTCAACGTCCAATGAATAGTGGTGACGGTGGGGGCAGGTGAAAAGAGAGGGGTTGCAAGATTGGGAGAAGGAGGACACCTTTCACCGTACCGTGTGCGACTGACATGCAAATGAAGAGGGGAAACATGTAGGAATGCTCGTTGCGCGCGGGGGTATCTCTCTCTCATTTTAACTTTTGTGTGCGCATGCGCCAGCATGGTAACCACGTAGGACATGGAGGAGGAGGTCGTGGAAATGGTGGTGGGTTGTCGACTAGGAAGAGAAGGTGCAGTACGAGTGATGCCAAAAAAGAAAAAGAACCCACGTGACTCTCTCTCTCTCTCTCTCTCCCTCTCTCACTCAATCTTTCGTTGGCTCAATTCAGCGAATGCGCTCGTTTTTGTTTGTCATCATCAGCATTACCAATTCCCATAGTCACTAGAGTCCACCTCCGCACATAGACACAGCGGAGAAAGAAACAGTTTCAGAGGAATCTCTTGAGTTTGTTTGCAATGGGCGCCAGCATCATCCCCGATTGGAGTCGGATTTCATGATGCAGGCAATTTTTCACCTGACTTTGCAAATAAAACGAAATAAAAAGATGTTGACTACGTAATGACACTTGATTATCTGCACTGCAAAAATGAAACCAAAATAGAAGAAAAATAATTTTTCCAAGTTTACAAAAAAATATGTCTTTGTTAAAAAAAAAATTCGTCCTACGTACAGTATATGCGATCCTAAAAAACAAAAATGTATTCGTAGAGATGAACAAGTACTGTATCTTCAAAATGTAGAAAGTGCGAGTGATTTTTTTAAGTGTGAGCACTTCTTTTATAAGAACATATACTTGCACACATTTATATTTGACAATTTTAAATTGCAATAGGTATTCGCTTCAATTTACTAATTCAGTTAATCAATTAATTCAGTTCTAACATATTTGCCAATAACGTAATAATACATAAAGGGTTACTCACCATACTGTTGCAAAATAGTCATTCATGAAATCGTTTTAAAAAGTCCCACTTGATTTTACTTAGGACTGATTATGATTATTCTCAAAGTTAAAAAAATATATATTATGTTAAATGATAATTCTCGTATACATACGAGTAAATTTGACTGAGCAAGTTCACTGTAGGTCATGTTTGTGTAGGTTGCCTCAGCATGAAGTTATTAAATTTATTCAATATTCTGCCTACTTGGTAGTAAAAATTCATAATGTGCTCTCCCGTTTATTTTAATTGTACGTACCGATGGCTCAGTGGGTATATCAAAATTCTACGAAGACGACGGTCCCGGGTTCGATTCCCGGCGCAGGCTTTCGTTTATTCGTTAGCCTGGGGAACTGGCGTCACCCCTGAGCTTCCATTAGGGAGTCCAGAGTTTTGGGGTGGATCCTGCAGTCTGGCTATTCCAGCTGCCATCCCTCTTCCCTTAATAGCATGTGAAGTTATGTAAATTCGATTTAGGCCACGTGCTTAATATTTTAAAATTGCTCTTGTCAACTGCCAAGTTCGGATGTTTTTTGTATTTTGCACCACTTCAAATAAACTTCGTTTATTCACAAATTGAATAATGGTTTTGTTAATTATTATCAACAATTGATAATATTCTCCACTAGAGTCTAAACATTTTTTTTCTTCACATTTTGTACTCGTGAACTTTTTTGTTGATCGAGAATTTGGTATATTTCCACTCTCACTTGACTTCACAGAGGTTAAAAGTATGTTTACATGACCTATTTACTATTACAACGGTCTCCCAATCGGGCCTATCCTATTGAATGTACTAGTACAAACAAGATAGAACTGTTTGTGGATTCGAATCCAACCGTAATCATTTACAGACGTAAACGATGAGAATTATACGAGTAAAAGTTAAAAAAAAAAATATTGTCTAGATTATTTATGCTTGGTTACTTTTCGGCAACGATCTTTTGAAGGTTCGATTCACCTGTAACGTTAAATCGTTCTGCGCACAAAATAGAGGGCGCTATAGTTTTACAGGTATATCTGAAGGAAATGTTCTTAGGTAAAACTGAAAAATACGTGTCTCTATTGAATTACACGAGCTGTAAAGTAATAAATACAGTATTTGATATTCGGGTGTATTCAAGTTAGTTTGTTTTTTGTTTATTGGTTTATTATTCATAATCCAGGGTTCAATATTTTTTCTCATATTTATGATTTTTTTTTACCTTGGTAATTTCGTTTTATTTCCGGATATTTTATTATACAGGGTGAGGTGCGTATCGTGACATTTGTAAATATCATGAAAATGACGCGTTTGACAAAGAAATGTTTTAGATAAATGAGGGCACACAGGAAGGGCTAGTAGGATGGCATAATTTATTTTGAATTTGGAGGTCATTGACAATGCAAATCAAAGAAACGTTATTTTTGTCAATGGCAATCCTACCTTTTGCTTATGTATTGTTGTTGTATGCAAAAAAATAATCAACATTTGTTTAAGACGTTTTTTGATCTGGCCACTATTTCCAATTAATAATTAGCATCACAGTTTACATTGACACATGCAAGCATCGCGACAAGAGCAATTTTTGGCGAAACAGATAGTGAATTTCTTGGTAAAAACGTCAAAAGCCGTTAGAGACGACCTATTCTACACAAAAAACAAACAAAGCTACCAAATACTATGAGAAAACAGAGACTCGAAAATGTTTTTTTCTCCAAAACGTGTACCTCTCATAGAAACGCCACTTTAAATTTTGACAAATTTCTGTGAACAATATTTCGTGGCTTTGGCTATTTTTGCGTAGAATAGGTCGTTTGAAACGGCTTTTGACGTTTTTACCAGGAAATTCATTATCTTGTTTCGCTAATAATTGCTCTACATGTATTTGTCAATGTAAACTTTGATGTTAATTATTAATTGGAAATAGTGGCCAGATCAAAAAACGTCTTAAACAAATGTTGATTATTTTTTTGTGTAAAATAATAATCCGTAAGCAAGAGGTAGGGTTGCCATTGACAAAAATGACGTTTACATTGATTTGACCTC
>JAUJYS010004677.1:0-11708 GCA_033995665.1 Melogona broelemanni | reverse complement strand
GAAAGCCTGCGCCGGGAATCGAACCCGGGACCGTTGGTTTCGTAGCATGTCCCCATACCCACTGAGCCATCGGTTCGATATGGAGAAAAACTTCCACAAAATTTGGACTGAATACCAGCAATAGGGTGATATAAACGTATTTTTTATTTTTTTTTTTGAAATGTTAAACCGGATGACGATTGAAGGTAAATGTTGTCACCTGATTAATACGCAGGAAATTTATCAAATAAACGATAAACGAGAGCCTGCGCCGGGAATCGATCCCGGGACCACTGAAAAACCGACTGGGCTACGAGGAGTCGTACGCCAATCAATTCACTTAATTTCCAATACGGCATAAGTCGAATTTTGTACCTTCATATCAGAATTTTATTTCCGTGTTCCTGAAATTGCTGACCGCTTTGGCTTGGGGTCTCGGGAGGTTTCGACATCACAATAGAAGGTTCCCGACCATGCGAAAGAGCCGACCACAACAATGTTCTGCCGGTTTAAGCCAAGGTCTTTCATAAGTACATAAATAAAACCCATTTGCGTTGAAGTAAGCAACAGCAGCCAGTTCGCAGCTGACGACCGTAACAGAGGTCCGATTTAAGAACCACAGCTGTAATGCAGGTTTGTTGGGGGAGGGGGAATCATACGTAGTGAACACCTTCGTCAGTTTAAAGGTCAATCGAAAAAAAAAACACTAACAACACTTGTGTGCTCTTGCGCGAGTCGTCTTTAATTGAGTGGGACTCTGGGGGCGGAATCGAAAACTGGGGCCAAACCTGTTTAGAAGCCCAATATGAAGATGAAATGCATGTTCGAATAAACAAGTTTGTTCATTATCGACACGAGGAACTACAGTGGGCTAATAAATGGGCGTAATCGTCGACTGTTTGGCGAGCGTCCAATTTTTCGACGCAATATCTCCCCACCGAAGGCTCCGTCGTTTTAGCCTATGCGAGTGTAAACTATCTCGTAAGCGTAACAAGTTGTTTTCGAATACGAATCATGGTTTCAAATATTCAACATACAAACCTAATAGCAAAAAAAACAACATATGCTTGTCTCGTCGTCATTTGAACTCAACCTATTGACTTCGATAAACTAATAATAATAATAATGAACTGTGCTACTATCACAGTACACTGTGATTTTTTTTATTTTTATTGGCAGGATGTTTTCGAACATGAATTATATCAGCAGCAAAAACTATTTGCTCAGCTGCTTGCCGTCATTTGAACTCAACTTGTCGACTTCAATACTAATAAATTGAATAAATAACATTTCATTTATTTTTTAAATGCCCGATAGTAAGGCAATTAATTATACTCGCATTCATCAATTACAGTTATAATATGCGATAATTGCCTTACAATCGGGCATTTTAAAAGTAAATGAAAGTTTATTTGTTATTTATTCAACATTAATATCGGCGTGCTCCTAACTCGCACTTTTAATTTCGAACAAATAAATTTAGCTATTACTGTGATTTTTTATGGACAAGACAGATTGTCCAGTTAAATTTTTGCAGAACACGCGAAGACAAATGTAAATATTTAAAAAATATTTATACAAATTAAATATTAAATAATGATAACGGATAGCAATCCGTTGACGTCAAATATAGATCAACACGAATAAACGAAACGATTAGTGCGGCCTAAGTGATGCCAGCCGTTCCAAAACATTCTGTAAACACACGAGAGCTAGACGCCAGTCTCACAGAAGCCATTGCCACCGAAGCAAACGTTTAGCAAAAGGAAACTATATTTAAGAAGAAAAAAAAATGCGCGTAGCCGGGAGCCGCCAATAACAATTTGTTTATGTGCAAGGTTCAAACAATCTTGTCAAGTCAGCGCCATGAATATGGATGCAAAAAAAAAAGGTGGGGGGGGGGACCATGGTCAATGCCACCGTCAGTGCTACCGGCAAGAGTTGAGAAAAGGCAGCGAGGGATACGGATTTTTTTTAGTCAAATTAATGGTTTTCTTCACCTGTACACGACCATGCATCGCTCGACTTTTCGCTGTTACCCTCGTCGATTTCGAATGGTTTGACATCGATGAACGTTGGGTATCCATTCGTGTGCATCAACGCATCACGGAAACGCAGTCGCGACTCGCTTGGGTCTGAAGTGAACGTGAATCGCGAAGAACTCGTAGATGATTGTGAGTTTCTCCTACCGCAGCATCTTATTTTACAGATAAACATTTTTTTCTTTGTCCGGTGCATAAACTCTGGTGGCTTTTATTGGACTGAACATTTATTGTCAACGGAGTCATAAAATTCGGGTCTAATTTTATTTGCTTTTTAAAAGGAGCATGACATTCAATGGAGAACGAATCAAAGCAATCAAGTTTGCCGATGATCAAGCAATATTATCAGGAACAGCCAAATCTCTACAGCATATGATATCGAAAAGAAACAAAACAGCTGAAGACTATGGGATGAGGATAAGCAGGAACAAAATAAAGGTAATGGCAATTGGGAAAGTGCAGAAAAGACTACCGGTAACCCTAAAAATCGAGGGTCAAAGCATTGAACAAGTTAGCTCGTATCGTTACTTAGATCAAACAATTACAGAGGATGCCAGATGCCAAAAGGAGATAAAAATGAGAAAAGCAATAGCAAAAAAGGCATTCCGGGAAAAGCAAACCGACAGCAAAAATATAGATTTGAATCTTTGGAAAAGAATACTCATTGCATATGTATGGTCAGTAGCCCTTTATGGAGCAGAAACATGGACAATGAAATGAACAAGGGAGAGAGGGATAGATTGGAAGCATTCGAGATGTGGGATGGAGGAGGATGGAAAGAGTGAGCTGGATAGACAGACTGACTAATGAGTCAGTTCTGGCAAAAGTGAGAGAAGACAGAATAATAAAAATCAGAAGAATGAGATGAACATGGACCACAAATTAAGAGTTTTAAAGGGGAGAATTCAAAGCAAGAGAAGAGCAGGGAGACCAAGAAATGACTTTGTATCCCAGTTATGCCAAGACACAAGCTCCAAATACTACTATGAAAATAAACTACTACTATAGAAGAAAAGACAGAAAATAGGAGAGAATGGAGAGACATAGCCCAATGCTGTTAAACCACTCACAGGACTGACTAACCATTGATTGATTGAGCATGCCATATTATTCGGTTTATTCTGGAATGGCGCAGGTTCGTAGCAAAAAAAAAAAGCCAGTTCCAACCAAACGGCCTCACCGACACAACTCAACTAGCTCAACATTGAGCTTACTGGCTCGAAAAACGCCCACTGAATGTCATTAAAAATATTCAAAAAGGCACTCATGCGAGCTAAGAATTCTACGGCTATACGTAAATTTCTTTTAATAAATTTACCGCCGCCATATGTCACGGATTAATTATTTAATTTTTGCTTATATATCGTCATTTTAAATAACTATTTGCTCCGAAATAACGTGTTTTTTTTTGCTATAGAAGTTACGCTCATCCAACTTAAAAATATTTGGAAAGTCTCCCAAAGTTCACGTCCTAAGCCTAAATCAAAGCCTAACGATTTTCAATTAGAGCATTGAAAACTATTAAAATAGGTGTCCTGCATATTTTTTACTTAACGCATCAATTGATGACGTAAGCCATATTTATGACGATAGGTCACATACGCAAATAGTTGTTTTTGCTCAAACAAAATAATCGCCCCAACAACAACTTCTGGTTCCTCCCTTTCGCCTCATCTCTCGGTGAAACCTTGAAACTAACTGCAAGTGAACCAATAACACACCAAAGAATACACCTATAGACGCAAATACACTTCGCACACTCGCCAGAAAGCTCACTAATACAAAACCTAATCGTAAATTAATTGAAAGTGGCCCTTAATAAAATTATAATGATTTTATAAAATTATAATAATCGCCAGAAAGCTCACTAATACAAAACCTAATCGTAAATTAATTGAAAGTGGCCCTTAATAAAATTATAATGTTGCCAGTTAAGAAGCACATGCTATAATGTACCAATGACATACGGTATATTCGATCATAAAATTCTGAAGAATACTAACGGCCAACTATAACAGAAGTTTAGTGGCCCGCCGACTAGTTATATCAAGAGAGTTTCATTTCGGAGAATCCTAATTTTCTCCTAGCGCGATAGTTTTCATATTTTGACAAAAAATGAACTCAGTATGACGCGGTAAATTACCTTTGAAAGCGAAGGTTAACAATTATCGTCTATCGGCTGATGACGGATTCATCTTTGCTATTAATTTACCGTAGCACACTGTGTTCATAATTTGTCAAATATCAAGTACATCTTTGCCACCAGTTTCAAAATAGCGACGCTTTCAATACCTGTTTCATCAAGGTTAAATTTACTCAGTAAAATACAATAAAAGTTCAGAGTTATTTAAGTTTTGGGCTTTAAACGATAATCAATAGAAATACAGTGTATTCCAAATTATTAAAAACGCAATACGAAATCTGCGCCCACGCATCCTAATCAGATTGTCATGTGTAAACGAAGCCCGTGGCGTTTGCAGTGGGCGGCGACACCCTCGTCGTACATTCGGCCAAACTCCTCCCCCTTCCCCCCAGGTAGCACGGGCGAAGATAAACAGAACGCTTAAAACAATTTTCAATCGTACGACTGCTTCCCCAACCCGGAACCTAATTCGAACCGCTTGAATGTCTTGAACACCTTGAACGTAATAGGCCTGCTTATGACGTAGTTCAGGCGACTCCTGGCGTGGGTTTGCGATTTCTCATTCAGGTACGAAATCTGTCGTGGACTCACTACACAACATAACACAGGGAGAGCCTTCACAGCCAACGCACTAAAATAGCGCTAATTTTATGCAGACACCGGCTTGACGGTAAAAGAAAAGAAAAATTCCCGCGCATAGCACACAGCCCACTCTCACTTCCACAACCAGACACACCTTTAAAATTATTTTGGATATTAACTGTGTCGTCCTAATAATAAATATGCTGATGGCGGCGGCGCCCCTTTCGCCTATATCGTCTTTCTATTCATATTTATTTGTAGGCGAGAGAGAGAATTGCGTTAATTAAGAATTAAACGCGATCGACAGACTGCGCTACCTGTCAAAAGAGAGCGGCCGTCACACGCTAGCAAACGTTGCTATCTTCACGGAATGATTCTAAATCCAATTAACCTATTTACATGCAATTAATATTCCTTAAAAAAAAACAGGCCAATCGAAGCATTTCGTTTTACAGCATTTCAAATCGGGTCATTAAGTTGTAAGCTCGATTTTGCACCGGTTTGTCATGACTGAAAGTGTCCGCAATAAATGTGTACTAATACCTGAACAATTGACATTGATAATACCTGTAAATAGGCACCCGTTCTAACGTTGCCCTAAATGAAAATAAGTTTGCAACTTAAAGTGTACATAACTGATTTTTTTCAAAACCCATTCAAGCTGCAAAACGGATAATCCCAATTGTTGGGCTATTATTTGAAAAGTGATTTAAAGATTGAAATTTTAAAAAGACAAATCAAGTCCAACAACGAACGCTATTCTACGAATCTTGAGATTCAGTCTTGTGAGAGTTTTTTAGAAGCTAGCGATTGATCTGTAAATACTCTGTAGCTCATCGGCATGTTTGTTTACGTCGCTACATCGACGAAACACGTAAGACTAGTCAGTCTAATGCCGACAATGCGAGGGCGCACTCTGGGGAACATGGCCGAATAATCGCTAAAAATAATTCTGCCGCCGTTCCTCACGCTCCTAACCGTGACAGGGAGACGAGTTGTCATTCGATGAGAAGAAATCCTTGGACCTGATAAAAAATGGCTGAACAAAAGCTGAATGATCTTCACTACTGCGACAATACGACAAATTTAAGAAAACTGCACAACTTCTTTCCGCATTTAAATAAACACAGATTTGATTTTTTTTTCTTAGCTTAGCAGATAAATGGTTTCCTACCAAAAAATCTAAATAAATAAAACGGAAGCGCTGCCCCGCAAATATTGTCAAAGCATGTTTTACAACCAGGGGGATCAGCAATTTTTTGTAACAAACGAATTTGTCGTCATCTCAACTTACTAAAAATTGTCGTTTTCGATATGACCCGTAGTTTCTGTAGGAACAAAAATAAATCGCCGAACAGGGCGAGTAAGATGAACGAGATCGTAATGATCATAAAATGATTCCAAGTTCCATGGGTAATAAGCAAAGTTTAACGTTTTATCGCACGTACCGATGGCTCAGTGGGTATGGCAACATCCTACGAAGCGGACGGTCCAGGGTTCGATTCCCGGCTCAGGCTTTCGTTTATTCGTTAGCCAGGGGTACTGGCGCCACCCCTGAGCTTCCATTAGGGAGTCCAGAGCTTCGGGGTGGATCCTGCAGCCTGGCTATTCCAGCTGCCATTCCCCATCCCTTCCCTTCCATACCCCTCGCACATCTCCATAGACATGAGGGTGCAGTATTCCTGTAGTGCACTAGGCACTACGGTGATTTAAAAAAAAAAAAAAATTAAATGAAAAATTAAAAAATATTAAAAAATTAAAAAATTTAGTGCAAAACTTAATCTAACTTAATAAACACTCGCTGAAACAGAAAGCAAAACTTCCATGACACCACACGCAACTCGCAAAGAGGAATAATAACGAATTACGAACTGGACGTGAATCATCATAGCTAGAGTCTGAGTAAAGATTTAGTAATAATGCGTTGTGGTGTAATTTCGGAGCCCTATGGCGTCGCCACGACAAATTGGCCACACGTCCGACTACAATGTCCTAAAGTATTACGCAACTACTTGCCGACCGACTCGACGAACAGATGAGCATGCGCCACACTGAGGCGTCGCCGCTGCCGCTACGACCAAATAGGCGCCTTCGCGCCGCACGTGATGGTCATACTTATTCGATCGCCGAGAATAGTTGGCACACGACGCCCAGGAAATATGACTAATTAGACCGACAGTATGTGTCAGGAGTACAGCTGACCATTCACCAAAATGGCTGTATGTGCATGGAAGGTGTTCCACAATGAGCTAGAAATATGGTACCGCAAGAGGTAATTGCGTCTTTATCGAGGATAAACTGTTTACTCAAGTTTCAATAAAACGTACAGTACCCGAATTATTGGCAGATTCATGCAATGAGTACAGGTGATGACAAACGTTCATATTGCAAAACATGCGAGTACCCTATGAGGACGTATTTTGTTATTATCATTCTGTAGTTAATAACATTATAGAATATCCTGTATCCTTTCAGGACTATACCAGTACAGTGTGGACTACAGTATACTCCGCATTACTGTGCTTTGAACTATACCCCGCCATATTTTAAGTTTTTTTTATTTTAAGAGTATCCCAAGCAACTCCTAAGAGGCTGTTTGTGGGTTCAAATTGTAAATACGAGGTAATTTAATTAAAGTGCTACCGGTATTTAGTTTTCTGATCTGAGCCTTAGCAATACAGCAACGACGGTCCGAATCACGCTGGTCAAATCCAAATGTATGAATTAGAGAAACGAAACCAATTCGTGCCCAAAAGTAGAAGTGTGCATGTACTGAATTAACGTCACTTTCATACGTGGACATGTGGGGGCGGGGGATTACGGTCCGCTTTTTCTAACGGTACAAAAATTGTACGCCCACCCCCAGCCAAAAACTCTCCATCTCTCCTAACGGTTAGGCGCGTAACACTAGCCGACTTCAGGGTTGTCCCTATGACCACGCAAAACTGAGGCCGAACCGCATAACTAGTTCGTGTTTACATCACGCCAACGTCTGGGATCGCCTGATAGAAGTGAAAACACGATTTTTGGGTGGATCACATTTGGTTTTTTTTTGTGGTGGCGCGCGAAAACGGACACGCCTTAGAGGTGTCAAGACTGAAGACCACCGCCTCCGCTTCTGCCGGAAGCCGTGGGATGTCCCGCTCTTACGGGGACGGAGGTAAACCGTCCAAAAAAAACACTTCATCCCCCCAACAGAGAAATTATTTGGCACCGCATCATACTAGCAGGAAGGGGCGACGGAGATCCGAGAGGCGCAACGGCCTTCATATATGCGCTGGTGAAGCCAACGCGCCCCCAAAAAAACGTCTTTGCCAAACTGTCGACGGGGCGGGCGCTATACCAGACATTAAAAGCTGCCACCACCACCACCACCACCGAAAAGACTATTCCGGTATACGACTGATGGGTCGGGCACTGGTGATGGTGGTGGTGGTGGTGGGTTGGAGATCTACCAACGTCGCAAAGCCTTGGGCCACGCCAAATACAGATACAGTCAATTTCGAGATGCGCCATATAAGGAAACTAGGAATTGGGGCGAGTAACATTTTGTGTCGGAAGAGATGGCGGCCGACCCCGACCATACAATCGATTAGGTGTTTCTCCCCCCGGCAGGGCATGGAATAAAACGGATATTGTAAAACTTCCGACCTAGGACACCTGACCGGAAATTGTTAAAATGTGGGGGATTCATTTCTGCCCGCTATACTAGGTGACACTTGACTGTACTGTACAGTACAGTACATGAAAACTGTCTTTTCTGCAATTAGAAAGAATGACATTTTTTGGTGCTGGGTAAATTGCAAATGCTTCGGCGAGCATCAAACCGAGCTTGTTAGAAATAATCCGATGCGAATCTTTTTCGCGAAAACACCCTATAAAACTGTTCATGCGCAGAACCTCCCGATTTAGCAGCAATCTGCAGACCCACATAATACAAGCCTACGCAGAAATGTTATATTTAAGGTCACGTATTTTTTTTATCTTTCTTTTTTGCTGCTGGCAACCAGCAACCATTGCCAAGCAGTGGGGTATTTTTCTCTGTAGATTATTCCACGGCAGCGGAATAATTTCTCTTTTACTTCTAATCAACTTTCTTGCGCGAAAAAATAACCGCAATAAAAGAAAAAATACTAAATAAAATAAAAAATAACAATTACACGTCAACAAACAATGTCAGCGCTTTCTATTTCTTCCTGCACCGTCCAGGTGGTTAGTTTTGTGTGGCGTGACACAATCAGATATCAAAGAATGTACAGTGCAAGCGTACGAAAGAACCGTAGCAGCACATTCTAAAAGGAGCGGTTTTCGCAACGTTAATACATGTACGCTTTCTTGACCCGTCCATGAGAGAAAAAAAAATTCTAGGACAACACATTGCGGCCAGCAGTGATTGACCTGAAGAGATTTTCATGACCGACTTACGCAGATGGGGAAAGGGGAGTGACCATTTTGATTGCCACACGCTATACACACAATGCATGTACCCTGCAGTCAAATTATTACTGATCAGAAATGAGATGGGTCAGAAACCGAATCACCCAACCTTGCTTTAAACTCTGGCAAGGCTAAGTCATACTATTTATTTTTGGAATTGTGATTTCCCTGTTATAAAGTTGCGATATCAGAGGAATTTCGCGGCACGCGCATCTGAGTCACACCAATCAGGTCAGCGCCGCTCGCGAGGATCAAGTTCACGAGGACAAAGCTTCCTAGCGCGACGAAACTGGTCAGAAAAGTTGTATTAACAGCGTGCATATTACGGATATTACGGGGCGCCGCAGAACCATCAGAGAGCAACAGCAGCAAAAGCGTTTATCGTGATGCCGCGCATTCCAGTGTGTGGAAGTTTCTGAGCGTGTTTCCCTGCCCCAAGGCAATTCTTGAAATCACTTCCGTGTTCACGTAACTAGCAGGGAAAAAAGAACAGCAGCCGCGGCTACTGGACAAAAATCTATTCACCTTCTGATCAAAATAAACGAAGCTATTTGAAGCTAAATAATAAACAAAAATGGTTGTAAGAATCTCATCCCTACACCGAAAATCAAAACTGATTTGGAATTTCACTAGTTGATAAGACTTGGCATTGTACAGTGTACAGTGTACTGTACAGTCGTACAAATAGAAAGGCACGTGGAAAGCAACAATTATTTGTTTTAAAAGTTAAAGTAATTCCTAAATCGTTGGGCCTAAATACACAAAACTCACTGAAACTGACTAGAAAATCTGAAAATGTTGTCACAGGTATAGAGCACAAAGTGGTTGCCCGCGATTGAGTAACAGGTCGTGGGGGGGCACAAATAAGTTTTCTTTCATAAAAATGGTCAAACGTTGGATTAAACCGTGACCACACGGATTGGTGATCCAGTGGTTTGTAGGGAATACTTAAAAACTAGAGTTTTGATCTTCGCATAACTATTATTTGGCCAAATAGTTGTGCGACAACAGAAATGTACGGGAAATGCTGAATGAGTTGCGACGGTGTCGACTAACTCTTGAAGCGGCCCACTCGGGGCCCCGATTTGCGGGATTGGTTACGCTAACCTAGTGACCGTACCAGAGTTGGTGCATCGACCCATGTGAACTTTTTGGAAATTGCACATTCTAAGGAATGTTTAGCAAACAAAAAATCATTCGACTTACCTTTTCTTTTGCCCTCCCGGCATGCTTTTGCATAGCCTTCGTAAATCCACCTTTCACGTCCGCCATTATTTTTGCTTTCTGTGCGTCGGGGAAAATAAATTTCGTTTACACTTGGTATGCAATTCCAATCGAGGTTGGAGCGCGTATTGTTGACTTTAACACTGCACAGCGACTCTCGCAGCAACTTACTCCGACCATCATTGAGCGTAGGCACAAAATGAGCGCACTTCTGTATCGATTGCGATCGCCCCGTGAGTGTCAACAGGGCATTCCACTTCATCTTCCCGCTTCCGGCGCTGCGAAAGTATAAGAAATGAAACATCGCCAAATAAGTCTATTTACGATATATTTGGCATGTATGCAAGTTTATAAATAAAATTATTATTTATTGAATACTTAATATAAAATTAACGCAATCCTTTAGTGTCAAATAAAATTTTAAAATCATCCAAGTGCGGGACTGCAATTCGATCGCCATCTTTGTTTTCTGCTCACTTCCGGTCGCTTGAAAATTTCAACTCATCATTGAGAGGTAAGTTAGGCCAATATTTTCTGTTGTCTTTGTTGTTGAAAACTCCCCAAAAATATTTAAATTTGCATTGTTTGAAAACAGTAGAGCTTACTGACGGTATCTGACAACCTAACCCTCGTCTCGCTCGAAAGTTTACATGAAAATGGTCGCCGAACAAGACACGGACGTCGAGATGAAAAGTGCTGACAGTCCGGCCACTGTTGGCGAAACCGAAGAGGTTCCCAAGACTGACACCGATTTATTGGCCATCGAAGGTAGGCATGGACTGCATTAAATCGTGAAAATAATAGCAAACTTAACGACAAGGAAACTTATAGATGGCCCGATGAGATTACCACAGACCCTGAACAAGCAAAATTGCCACTTGTTTGCGCCGAAATGGCCTAGGCCAATGAACCTACATGGGCGAGTGACAAGACATAATGTTTAACCTGGCCTAGCCTGATGAGATTCAAGTTCGATGCAAACGATAATTTAGACCCTATGCAAGTACTAATATCCTTTTTAGCCTTGAGCTAGGTAAGGTCTATTCATTTCAAGCCTAGCCTAAGTGAAAACTGTGTTGACGTTAACGGACTGGGTCGTTTTGACCAAGGCTAGACTTGAAATGTAAATATAATGGATGGACCTTACCAAGCCCAAAGCCAAGACAGTTTTGATAAATTTTCGGACTGGGTCGTTTTGACGTTTTGTGATGGACTAGGCTAGGTATCTATACATATATATAAATGAGCATGTAGTACTACGTCGAACGTAGGTCAAACCAAAATCATAGGTTTTTACAAAA
>JAUJYS010004676.1:0-11708 GCA_033995665.1 Melogona broelemanni | reverse complement strand
CGATACCGTATTTTCAGGTCGCTCATGCCGGGAATGTATAATTTAGCCAATTATTTATTTAATATCAGTAATTATTATTCGATGATCCCAAATCAGAAACCAGTAGCTCTGATTATTTAAACAAAAAATGCAAAATGAATAATTGTTCGAGCGAACACAAAACTGTATTGGAGCATACAAAATTGGTTAACTACATCTACAATAAAATAGCAATACCTAAAATTGATGGTCAACTATGTCCACAATTTCGGTTGGATTACAAATACCTATAAAACTGGAACAGTCGAAAATGTACAGGTCAAAAACACAATAGCAACAACTGTCCTTTTATGTTTGGCGAACAACTGTACGATCGAATATCTTTCAAAACAGCGGAAATGGCATTCAGAAAACTCCATCAAGCGTAAGCACACAAAAAGAAGAAGAGAAAATAAAAAACTGGCGCGAAAAGAGTAATTCCATTTGGGAAAATAAAAAAAAAAAGAAATAAATACTAACGTGTGAATGGAAAAAGTCGTAGACTGCCGTATTGAAGATAGAACACCTTCCAGGATATGGTTCAAATATGGATGTCAGCAAAAGACGCGAGAGAGGTTTTTCCTTCCCAAGAAAACGACGAAAAGATAATGAAGAAATTGCCAAGACTCGCAAATTTCTTTGTGGAGCGAAGCGGCAAAGTTCATTAAAAAGTTGTAACCACGCCGCGAACTTCCTCGAAAATAGTCATGTACACATATGTAGATTAATCAGAAGCGTTTTAGTATCCCCGGTTGAAGATGAAAAAGATTACATTTGAAACAACAAAAGATAGAACAACTACATTAAAAAATATAGCAGAGTTATGGTCTGCCAAATTTTAGACGTGCTATTCACCCAAAGTTCGCGTAATTATCACAATATCCTTTCACGATAGATAACGTGTGTTGGCAACACTTTTGTTAATGACACAGAATTTCCGAAGCAGAAATAATTGAAGCAGAAGCACAATTAATTAATGGCGGTAATGGAGGTTAAACTCGAAAGTTATTAAGCCGCACCTTAAATACCCGCGGCAGTTCCGTTGAAAATATTATCTCGCGAATAGAGCGAAAAAAAAAATCACTTCAATAATAACTCGCGTCTTTTCACCAGATACAATGTTACGGTTCACTGGGGAGCAGTTAGAAATTTAATCGCAGAAATCGTCGCACGTATTGGATAAGAAAAAAAAAACCGTAAAAAAATTTCATACGAGTATAACTATCTCCACACGGCCACTCAATAAAAAAAATGAACCCGCGATATTTCTTCGTCGTATCAAAAACAGGCAACAATAGCGCACTGAGAGCTATGCGGTAAGAGTTAATTTTTTTGGTGGCACATCGATATTCTCCGAGGGGAAGAGTAGCGAACGATTAAATTACATTCCATTTGCCGACGTCGTATAGAAGAAAAAAATTGGAAATAAAAAAGTAACCGCGTTAGAGTAATACCTGGGTTTGACGTGACTGTTCACACGGACTGGAATATTTCCCGCGCGGTCGGCGTTCTGACTATGCCGCGTGGCAAGAACGGATCGGCCGACGAAAAAGTCCGCGCGGTGGTTTTTCGCGGGCGTCGGCGTTCCGGTTTCAGTTTGTCCGCGTGCGGCGGTGGCTTCGACCGGCCAGAGTGATGGAGATGGAGAGATCACAGCTGGCCGGTGATGGCAGAGAAGATGCGCGGGGAGTTGTGCATCTGTCTCGCGCGCGCGAGGAAAATTAACCACCGCCACGCACGCACACGCACAGGGAGCAACAGTCGGCACGGATGCGCTCGTGCTTTATAAACTGGGTGGTGGTCCGCATCGACACTATCGATGGTGGCATCGATAGTCGGAACCGCTTGCGTGGATTTTATTATTTTTTTTAAATCACCGTAGTGCTTAGTGCACTACAGGATTACTGCACCCTTGTGTCTCTATAGAGATGTGCGAGGGGCAGGGAAGGGAAGAGAAAAGGAATGGCAGCTGGAATAGCCAGGCTGCAGGATCCACCTCTAAGCTTTGGACTCCCTAGCCTGCCGAAAGCCTGCGCCGGGAATCGAACCCGGGATCGTCGGCTTCGTAGGATGTTGCCATACCCACTGAGCCATCGGTACGTATGGTGCGTATCGGTCTTTTCAAAAATCCATAGGTGTCTATGGAGTAATTTTAATAAAGCGTCTCGTTTCTTAGTTCGAGAAAAATGGAGTTACACCACTATGCATTTGACCTCTTCTGTTATCAAGCACCATCTACTGTATACGAGGTGGATTTTTATCGAGAGGATCGCAACTCTTGTATATAGAGATTGATCGGGAATTCAACACAACAGTGTGTGGATTCCATTGCTGGCATTCGTATTTCTTTTTCTTCTCCTGATCCGTAAATTAAATAATGGAAGTGGCGAGCGTGTGTGTATGTGGCGATTCGATACCCAGTTCCCCCCGATCTCGAAATCAATTCGGTCGACCCGAGCGATACTACCGGAGATGGACATGAGCCTGGTCACGGCAGAAGTGCTTGAGAGCGGAGAGATGTGCCGAAAGATGCTTCGAGTGCGAGAGAAAGATCCAGAGCGTATTCTGTACATAATGGTGGGGCGCAAACTGGTGTTCGCCACTCCTTGGTGCGCTTGTCAAGTCAATAGACACTACCGGGAAAAGTTGTAACCATTGCCGTTAGGTGCGCGAGCAAAGCGGTAAAGAAAATGGAGCTTTATAATCAGGGGAGGGGTCTTATTACGATGTGCATGCGTTGGTTTTAATAAGTTTTAAGTTGTTTTTTGTAATATTATTAAGAAACTACATTATTATTAATATCGGTATAATTATAAATAGTATCGCCTATAATTAGTGTTGGTATTTTTTTTTTTTAAATCGGTTGTTCCTCAAGCTGATTTTTGTCGTCTAATGCCATTAGCTGGCTGATAATTATAAAAAATGGAGTCAACACACCATTCCTCGTAGCTTACTCCATTACCGCTGGGTTTTTTAAAATCACTGTAGGGCTAATCACTACAGGATTTATACCCTTCGTGTCGCTATGGCAATATGTAAGGGGCAGGGAAGGGGAATGACAGCCAGACTGCCTTCACCCCTAAGCTCTGGAATGTCTCAGGGGTGACGCCAGTATAACAGGCTCGAATAAACGATTCTCTCGCCGGGAATCGAATCGCCGAGAATCGTGTTATTTCTGACACGTGACATCCGCGGATGCAAAATCGTCACGTGTCCATTGACGCTACATAGCTGGTTTTTCGGGTTGCAATTGTAATTGTTTGATTCTTTACAATTGCTTCTTTCGAAACCAAATGAAACTCAGAATTGAGACTGAATAAAAAAAAGTCTGTCTATCACCGCTTGAGCGGTGCAGGGTATGTCCATCTATCCAATTCCTTGTTTCCATCTCTCTTTTCTTTCTCGGATAGGGCTGAAGATGCTCTAAGACTTCCTCTCACAAGATGGGTTAAAAGTAGCGCGAATTTGTGCGTCGCCACCCTTATCGGATTTGCAGAAACGCGGGTAGTATGCAATGTGTTCACGTTGGTGTAGAAGTGGGGGGTGGAGGAGGTGTGGGGGCTGTAGCAGCAGCAGCTTCTACGTTCTGTTATCGAAGTTTGCGCGCACGAGTTTCCAGACGTATTCTTATCTCGGCGAAAATAAATTAACACCGGATAGAAAAGTTGAGCTTAAAGCTGAACGCGCTCGCGTGGCGACTCTCATTCTGAAACCGCTTTCCGGAATTTTCGGAAACCGTGCTTGGCTAGAGTGTACACTGCAAATTTGGGAGACTCGTGTAAACTCAGCTGTCTGATACGACTATGGCTGCCTGTGTTTATAAGTCACGTCAAGTTTTTCGTCAGTGGTTACTGATTAAATATTTACAATTTACAATTTGAACCCGCAAGCAGCCCCTTGGGGGGCCTATGGCTGGAGTCCGAAGACCAGTAAAGGACAATGCGTCCTATTTCAACAGGATAAATAAATTATTAGAAATTAAAAAAATAAAATATTATGATTAGATAAATAAAATAAAATAAATTAGAAATCAGTCAAATGAAATCCGATAATAAGACACTTTTTTTGCAATAAAAAATGTCATAGAAAACGTTTTAGAAAACAATTATTTTAAAATGAAAATTTACATTATTTTTGATTTCCCCTCCCCCCCCCCTTTAAGCATCATTAATAACTATAGAAAAGAACAATTTTTTAACTCATTTTTTTCGCGTGTATGGTTTGAAAAAATTCTAAAATGGAACAACTCACCGCTATCCGCGACTTAAGACCACAATTGGCTGAAAACTATAGCAGAAATAGTCACCGAAGTAGACTTATCTAAAACCACCTCATTTTTTAGTGTAGCTTGATACCGATGCCGGCATAACTTTGGCTATCCGTTTAGGCGAAAAAAGCCGAAAAATCAGCTAGTCCGGCTGCATTTAAAATTAAGTACTAGCAATTTGAAGAACTGATATCGTAGCTGTAGATTAACATTTCTTGGGAAAAAACAAAGGAGAATCAGTGCGAGATAAACTTTTAAATATAAAGCATTGCGGTCATCGGGTTTAAAGAAAGAAATACTAAGAAGCACACATGGAACGCTGATTACAATGCGGATTTAAAAAGAACAAATCGAGAATCGTTTCTGAATCGGGAAAATTCCTTGGAAATCGAACAGAAATTGCAGCGTAAATTCCTCAGATGGCGGAAGCCGCAGACTAGTGTTTTACATTTTGCATTTTGTTGCAATATCGCTCGGCATCTAGGCATCGCTCCGGTTCGGCGATTTACCCTATGTGCCTCTCTCGTGATTAATTGTCGTTTTTATGCTCATAAACTCTCCAATTTGTGTTCAATTTATGTACACTATAGAATGGTTAATTTTTGTGAAAATCAATTTAATTAAAATAATTTTATTTCAGTATATTTTAATATGTTAAATAAAATAAAATATGCAATAAATTTTAGTTAGCCATAATTTAATTTTAATAATTTCCGATTTTGATATCAGATATTGTTCAAATTAATTTTTGGTTAAATTAAATTTGCAAGTACTTCTTATTTCATTTTATATATATGAATTGATTTTTATGACAAATAACTATGCCTAATTTCTCTGTACAATGAGTTTTGTATGCACAATGAGTTTCCTTGTCCAATAAATTAACGCGGGCGTTATTAATTTTGCCATGTCCCACTTTCCATACCCGGCGCCGCCATGGATTCCCCAGTGTTCGCGTGTTTATTGTCTTATATTGGGTTGTTGTCCTATTTTTAGCGTCATCCAAACTTGCCTCCCGAAAATGTAGTACCGCATTTTGTAAACAGACATAAATTGAATAAAACTGCGCTTGTCCGAAATTGATTGCGCGCGCGCGCGATCGACAGCACTGTGCGCAGCAAGGAAGCGCCGACGGCATCACTGCAACCGCAACACGCAATCACTTGATTCGTTGACGCGCCCTCCCCTATAAATGTTACCTGGTTGCCCTGGCAACGCCAATTGTTTCTCTCCTCCCACGTGCTAATGGTATAAGGCCTGCGCCACATGAACAAGCCGTGGCCACGACGCACGTGTCGCTGCCTTGTGTGTTCATGGGCGATTGGACTGCAAGGTGGCATGTGAACCAGCCTCAGGTGTCCGCTAGGATTCATTCTAATCCCATTTTTTTTCTTGTTGTTGTTGCCTGCTTTGTGTGTGCTTTGTGGTTGGATCACACGTAAGCTGCGGTGGCGAGCGCTTTTTCGAGGCAAGACCGAGTTTACGGGCGGTGGTGAAAATGATGTCGAATTTTTAGGGTCAAGTTCTGATAGAGCAGAACTTACAGGATTGAGCAACCGTATAATAGAACGCTTTGGCTGATATTTTTTAACTGCCCATTATGTGACCAGCTGAATAATATACAGACTTTAGCCTGTATAATCTCAATAGATGTGAGAAATAGGACAACACAATATTATTTTCGTTTGATGATATTGAATATTGAAAATTACAAGTTTTGCCCTTCTAAAGATTATTAAATTTCAATTGGATTTAAAAACACTAGAATTTTGATGGATTATTCGGCGAAATGCGAAATTCAAACGAGCTAAATTTTTTAATCGAAAACGTACCAAAAATGTATAATTTTATTTGATGTTTTCGAACGATTATTTTTATCTTCGTTTCGTATTTATTTCGTGAAAGACTTTTAAAGAGTGACGTCGAGTATTTTCTTTATTCGATTAAAGAACATAATCCGCTACAGCGCCGAAATGAAAGACGTTTTAAGCGATTCGCCAGACTATCTTTTCTGTGCTGTCTCGTACCATATTACCCTTTCGAATAAACGAGAGAACCGGCGCCGGGAATCGAACCCGGGACCGTCGCACTCCCAAATCCGTCTTTCAAACTGTACTGGTCATTCAAACATCCCATACTTTTCGCGCGGGCCTCGTCGATTTTTGTCCGCTGGAGGGCGTGGCGCGTCGTCTCTCAAGTGTTCCTTCTCCGCCAACAACTCCGTCTTTATTTTATCTGTTCTGACGTCGTCCATTACGATAGGACGGAGGAATGAGATCCTGTGGGTGGGCCGTCCCTACACTCGAATTCGGGATACGGCAAGGGGAGGGGAAGTGTATGTAATCCCTCTTTTATTGGCGACCGATTCAACTGACAGGAACCACACAACTTAAGAATAGTCATAGAATTATATTACGGTGTCGTATGGTGTAGTAGTGTTAGCGTGGTAGATTAGTGCACTTCATGATCACAGGTTCGATTCCCGATCGAGATTTGCCGACCAATACTTCGCCAATTTTTTTGACGAAAAAAATTCTTTCGCCTGCTTATTTTTACAATTTAAAAAATAGATATATATATTATTGACTTCTTTTCTTTGAAAGATATGGGAATCGATCTTGTACGTTGTCAGGTCACACGTCAAAGTTCCCTACTCTGGTCAAAAACCTGCGCTAGAAAAAAATACAAAATCTTTCCCTGGGGAACGTTAAGTTGAAAAAATATTGGAACGCCCATTTAAAAATTAGGAAATAGGAATTATTAAATAGCCTGTGGGAACACAAGTGCAAGGACGAACTCCAATCAGTGATTGCTAACAAACAAGGGGCAGCAGTAAACTAGTCAACAAGCAAGTAAAAATGGATTATGCCGGCGCTGTCCTGGAATAATCGCATCAAACCGGAACTGTTGTTTTTTGGATATGCACCTCGGACCAATTTCCAAGATGTCTTCTGATCAAAAATTCCGTTGTTCTAGTAGCATGATGGTGATCCTTCTTCTGCGCAATATATTTCAAATTCACCGGATCCATATAAAAACTGCGATCTTGGTGGCGCGATTTTAAAATGACCGTTTACGGGCGGCGGTGACACTGAGATTTCTCTGCCGATCACCCCTTCCTCACTCAGCCCGCCCTTTCTCACTCCACCTTCACCGCAACCTACTTCCAAGTTCCACCCTCTTTTATTCCTCTCCACCCTCGTTTCCCAAACTGTGCTCCGTGGGCATTTTCCCAGGGGCTCCGCGGCTACTCCTGTAAATAAAAAATTATAATTAATAGCAATTAACTAGTATTAAATGAGGCTTTGCCATTAAAATCGCAATCCTATAGGCGGACTAAATTGGGAAATGATATTGCGTGTTCGGAAGAGTGGAGGGAAGTAGAAAAAAAGGAAGACCACGTATGCAGTGGATGGATGGTATCAAGTAGAGTTCAGGATTAAATCTTCTACAGCTGCGGGATGTAGTCAGTGATCGGATACATTGTCGAGCTTTTATGCATGGGGTCACCAGGGTTGGCAACGACTCGATAACACTTAACAACAGAGGTTCCGCCAATGAAATTGGTTCTGAAATGGTTTCCGCCAGCCAAAATGTTTGGGAAACACTGCTCTCCACAAATCCATCAGCTATTACCGATCGACGATGGCCTAGTGCTGATGGTGGTGGGGGAAGGAGGAGGGGGTGGATATGAGGGAAAGGGTGGGGGTGTTGCCACGCCTCCTCCATTTCCACGTTTATTACCCATTCGCCAACTTTCCAGCTTGTCGCGCTAATGCCGGTCCCAACACCCGCACACACACACACATACACTCGCAACGTACACATTTTCACATTCACTTCTGTGTGGGATATCGGGCGAACCGATATTATGTAAACGAAAATATCACCAGGTTTATAGACTCTTTGCCACGAAACGTCCGTCAGGAAGAAACGTTAATGCATGTCACGCCGTCTGGTGATAGTCACTTGCAAACCACATATTTTTTTATTCCGGATCACTGTAGTGAATAGCACTACAGTAGGTTATTGTATTCCTCGTGTCGCTGTAGCAATGTGTGAGGGGCACATTCCAGTACCACAGGATCGAATAAACGAAAGCCTGTGCCGGGAATCGAACCCGGGACCACCCGCTTAGTAGACTGTGACAATATCCACTGAGCTGCGGGGGTGGATTGTTTTTTCAACTTCCGTCTAGAAGGCCCCATGGGCTAGAAGATTCTGTAATTTTTATATCTAGTGCTGTTTCGGAACATGTTTCCCCATTTACGTTTAATCTTAAATACGTGTCCTATCTCGTCGATTTTCTTTAACGTTTTTGGCCGTATTCGCTAATTTCTTTAAACATTTTTTTCTCAGTCGTCGCATGCTATTTCTAATAATTGTGCTTAGCCTAGGCTTCATACCTAGGCAGGGATACTTAACGTGAACCTGACAACGTACAAGCACAGGTTCCACGACTTTACTTACATTCCAAGGGAAGGAGTGCATGCGAATTGCTCATGCCCGAAAAATCTGCCGGGATTTGAAGCCCGCGCCACTTGTTGGCTCGAATTCCCCGGTCTCGCTTATTCCATTCCTTATTTTTTATGTCGCTCGAACTCGCGAGCTTAATATTGATCTCGATCTTGTCTTGAAGTTCCTTGAATTTGCGAACGAGACGGCCAGTTTCAGATGATTCCGATCCTCTTCAGCTGCGTCATGTATGGCGAAGGGAGGGTCAAATTTCCAAAGTTAGTGTCATGTTTCTGAACGTGGAATGTCTGTGTTGGTACACGGCAGATAGGGTTCGCTCAAAAAGACAAGTTTCGTATTTTATCGAGGCGACTTTTAGAGTTGAGGTCTCTCTTCCCACTAGCCGAAGGGTGGGAGAGGGGGATATACGCCCACGGAGTACGCAATTTCGGAGATAGAGGCAAGATTAATTATCGGACGTTCCTGTTTGAGAAACACCAGAGGCCCGAGGACACCGCGCATGCGCGGATGAGGGACAAGGAAAAAGATTTGGCCATTTTGGTCGTCATATGATCGAGTAGAGCGAGTTTTTCATTTTCCGAGAACATCTAGTCTAGCAAGTTGTTTTTTTGACGAATGTCCACACAATGTGTATGCCACAATTATGTCTTCTCTTCTGAATGCTGATGAAATGTTGGATCAATTTGTCTTTCGGAATTTCGGTATGTGTTGCTTCAGATCATGAAATGAATCTGTTATAAATTTTTTACAGCTTCTTGACAATGACTATTGAATTAATATAAGAAACAAATATATATATTTTTTAAAGCGCTTGCGCTTGCACTCTGAACGGCAGTTAATAAAAGAAATACATTATGCACCGTATGATAGAACAAAAGCACAACCATATCGTATCAACCATTGATGGAACTTGAATCTTAGTCGTTTTACGATAAAATATTCATCTTCAGCATCAGAAAAACATTAACTTTAAATATTTATACGCTTGCATTCTGAATAAATTTGTAGGATTCACCCAAACGAATAAAATAAAGTAATAACTTTGGATTGTTTGCATTGTCTCGTATAGGAGACATTATTGGATTCTACTCGTATTCTCGTATTTATTGACGAGAAGTCATCGTATATATATTAAGTGTAAGGATGGGGTACGCAGACCCCCTCATGCAATATCTAATATTGAGCCCTTCTGTCAGACTGGTTAAATATCAGCCAAAAACCACAAATTGATAAATATTATTTGCAGTCGGCGGTAAACATTTCTGAATAACAGTATCGGTAGATAAATGCAAAATGCCAATGGTGTTTGTCTGTGGGTTCCGTTTTTAAATATTGATATTGGGATTCCGAGCAAAAACCAAGCTATACCAGCATATCATGAGTTGCTGCTTGAGACCATCCGGTTAATCCACCAACTTCGCTCGTTTCAAAGAGATTAAAGGTCAAGAGTACAGGAGTAATTTTTCAAAAAATTATGGTGTACCAAAATTGAGGTCGTGAAAAATTATTTCAATTTATTTTTGAATATACATTATTTCGCGAAGACGGATAAAACAATCCTATAAAATTTTTTGGGAGTGGGTGAGAAATTCCACTAACTTTAGTGCATATCATTGCAGGATTTTTATTAGGTACGGCCGTTTAATTCAGAATGTAATGCTGCGGACTAAGGTGCGGACGGTCCCGGGTTCGATTCCCAGCAGAGGCTCTCGTTTATTCGTTAGCCTGTGGTACTGGTGTCACCCCTGAGCTTCCATTAGGGAGTCAAGGGCTTAGGGGTGGATCCTGCAGCGTGGCTATACCAGCTGCCATTCCCCTCTCCTTCCCTATCCAATACATATTTCCATCGAGACACGAGGGTGCAGTAATCCTGTAGTGGTTAGCAGAACGGTGATTTATAAAAAAAGAAGATTCTATACCCTTTATGTTGCTTAGGCAATGTGTGAAGGGCACATTTTCACCCGTACCCCAAGATAACGACTAAACGAGAACCTGCGCCGGTAATCAAACCTGGAACCGCCCGCACCGCAGTATGTTGCTATACCCACTCAGCTAGACGGATCGTACATTATATTAAACGTATGTATTTAACCCTCTAAGCGTGGAGTTAAGTTTTTTATTTAGTATATCGTACTGTACAACATAATTTCTAAGAAATTTCGAGAATTTCACTAGGGCACGCGATTTTTAGTGATCATAAAAATCGATACCCTACGTCCGTATCCGTATCGTAGTGAGGCGACGAACGCGACATCCTGTGTGACCAGTCCCTTACAACCGACCTCGTGTGTTCCCAAGCGCACCGGGCGACATCGGGCGTCGGTTGTAAAATATTGAAATGCTAATGGCCGGGCGGGGATATTAATAGCTCGCGTGTTTGGACGTGCACACGATCGTCACACACACGCAGCAGCAGCGGCAAATCCCCAATCGTCTACAAAAGCAGAAGCAGAAGCAGCATCTCCACCCTTGTTTGCTATAAAGATTAAACTGGGCGCAGGGCGGGCGAGCACAGTCTCTCTCTGAGATCGAGCGACGGAAAATTTACGATCCTTTTCCATGTATATTTTCTATCTCTCGCCTTTCTCTCACTCTATTTCTGTGCCTCCTCCTCCTTCTCTAGTGTTGGTGGGTAGGAACGGAGAACGGAGAAGTTCCGTTCCTAGGAACTGGTTCCTTTTTTGAGCAACTTAAGAACGCCTAGGCTCCTATTATTTCTGTAGGAACTGGAACTGGAACTGGTTCCATTATTCGAGGAACTAGAACGGGGTTCCTTTTCTGTGTATATGGTTCCTTTTGCCATAACTTTCCATTTTCTACGAGTTCAATTTTCCAAAGTGCGTCGACAGCGAAACAATTTTGTAACATTGGGGCTCCTGGCTAACTAACTCTCGGAGTTGAGGCCAGGGGCCAAAAAAAAGCGTTGTACACCTTTTTTGCAACTTGA
>JAUJYS010004675.1:0-11710 GCA_033995665.1 Melogona broelemanni | reverse complement strand
ACGACGATGGGGGTGGGACGTGGGAGGGGTGGGGGAGGGGGAGGGGCGCTCCGGAAACGATCCTGGTGTTTGCAGTAATAGAAAACCCTCGCGCGGAAAATGCTCAGACAGTGGCGGTGCCCTTTGCTGTGCACACCCGTGAGTCAGAAGTATGCGAACCCACCCAACGTAGTTTCCAAACTTAACTATAAACGACCTGATTGTTATGAAATTTGGCACAAATATGGAACATGCTACTCTTTGAGCTATTTTGAGCCATATTCTCGCACCATGCCTCTTCTTTTGTCGGTCGCAGAAATTTGATCGCAATTTTTGACTTTATCTATGACCGCAATTGTTTACAGGAGGGAGAGCAGACGATGCTTTGCGCGCCAGTTGCTCAAACACAACGACATCTCTAAAATTCAGCAAAATTCGTAGCGAGAAATTTAATTTAAAAAACAACTTTCAAATGTCATTCATACTGTAATATATTTGTGCCAAATTTTATAACAATCAGGTCATTTTTAGCAGAGTTATGGAACTACGGCGGATGGGGTTCGCATACTTTTGACTCACGGTGTAGATGCGTGCAAGCAGCAGCAGCGCCAAAAGATTTCTTTCGCGACGAAGAGTTAGTGGGGTGGTGCTGGGCGAAACTGGAAGGGGGGTAAAAGACAAGTGGGCGAAGCTAGAATGAAACAGAACGATGCTAGAAAAGCGAACGAACGAAAGAGGGAGAGAGAGAGAGAAGGAGAACGAACGTCGAGCAGAAATAAAGCGGCAGACTTAAATTTGGAAGCTTCTAGGCCGACAGGAAACAATAAATAAATCCCCACAAACTGTCTTGTATAGCGCAACTATCTGGCCCCGAGGAAACTGCCGCACATATTCGGACCGCTGCCGCGGAAATTCGGATGTTGTTGACTTCGGCGAGGACTAGAGAGACAGGGTGCGCGTTACGGTGAAGGGTCTACGGCAACCTGTGTTTAAGAAGCGAATCTTTCGCCTTCTGTTCGGCGCTTAGTTTTAACGAGCTGATTACTTTGCGGTGCGCTCTTTATGACGTGTTTTCTATTAGGGTCACTCCAAACTCTTAGCTTTATTTTCCCTAGTAATCATGTGTACACACGTGTGTTAACGTGTACCATTCTCAAACAGACAAACCGTGCTTTAATCGTCACAACCTCTGTTGCTTTTTATTTTGAATAATTAATTGTTAAAATAGTTTGCGAGAAAATACAAGTCTCATCACGATAAAATATAGGTCAAGAGAAATAAATATACTGGAAATAAATCTAAATAAATATTAACTGTCTCAAACCAATAAGGACTTCCTGGTATGCTCAAGGACTAGAAAATCTTTACTCTACACAAATTATATTATGTTATATATTTATAAACTCCATAGATAACAATACATTGTACTAGTACAGAGAAATAATTATTATCAATACTCTGTAAATGTACAAAGAAATAAATAATAACAATGCTTTGTAAATGTAGATCGTCTTTAGATTCATTTCTATTCGGCAAGATTACAGACTCGTTCACTTACTTTGCAATTAAGTATAAGGTGTTTCAAAATTTCAATATTAAAATTGCGTGGAGATGTGACAATGAAATGTTATAAGTTATATACGAGTATTTTTCATCAAGCATGTTGAAACTCTTGCCAACAAATGGTCAATTAAACGGTCGTCGTAAAATAAATATAAAAACATTTGTGGTGTTTCGTTTTATGATTTGGTCTCGTTCGCAAGTTGACTTTCTATTCGTAATCCCCGCACGCAGGACGCCTACCATCACCTATGCGATGGTGGCGAGCAATTTTCTTCGCGCATGACTGTACTCGAAGCTTAGAGAGAGAGAGTGGCCTTCGCGTTTTAGTGGCTTGATAAGGCATCTTGACTCTAACGGTGTCGTTCTCCATAGGCGGATAATACGGTAGAGCAATCGTGTTTATAAACCACCAGCCATATATACTTGTATGTGTGCTTCCAAATTGACTGCTGTCTTTAGAAGCACGTTTTCTGCTATCGTAATATCTGTGCATGGATTTGGTGCTGGAAACGAGAACTGGTCTCTAGCTATGATGAAGGGAATGGTCACATGGGGGCGCTGTACCTTGCCATGGGCACGATTACACAAAAGACCAATGGGAATGTCAATGCAATCCCGTATCAGCAAGAGAAATATTTTCAGGATTAACAAGATAACTTGTCTCAAATTGGGCCCACTACAGTTAGAGATACATTTTGTTTTAGATCCAATGGTTTTTAATTTTAAAAATTGGTAAAAACCCAATTTTAATACGAGTATATAATAATTTGATGGTTTGATTATGGTCATTTATACATATTTTTTTAATTTAAGCAATGCATTTTGGCATCTCTGCTTCCCGTTTATGCACTAATACTGTACATTGTTCACATATATTACGGGCGTTCAATAAGTATCTGCAATAATTAAAAAAAAAAGAACGGCTGGATGGATTTTTATGAAAATCGGAACATAAATACTATCATTTCTTACCAATCACTCGGGGGAAAAAAAACAATTTCTAGGGATAATTGTTTTATAATATTTTGATATCGTTGTTTATATTCAGTTTAAAATCACAATCATGATAGAATTCAGTTTAAAATCACAATCATGATAGAAATTTTCAAAAAGTTTTAACTAAAAAGCATTTATGAGTATAACACAATAACACAATCACAATATTTATATAATATCTAAGAAAAATATCGCTAATAAAAATATTTGTCATGGTGACATTTTAGTCCCAAGCATAATAAAATATCAAAGTCCAACGACTAACGATACCCTAAATCATTACCCCCATATCAGAACATGCCCCAGAATGCATGTCCAGTATATCGATTGGCAATGGCTCGTTTGTAGTGCTGTTCAGACTTGTGTAGATAGCTGCCGTTTCCGGTAGGAAGATATTAGATCTCGACGAAACTTTGGGTTTCCGACTCGGTCGTCATGAATACACAGACACGAAGACCTCCTCTGTCTGTGTTTACTTTCACCATTAGATCGATCCGTTCTAACTGTTGGCACGGTATTGAATGTCCTGCGAAAGAACGACCAACGCCACCCCAGTGGAGAACAACCATTTTTTTTTAAACTTTGAAACAATTTTTCTTTGGTAACGTTTGTAAAGTACACGAGGGTGCACTATTCCTGTAGTGCACTAGGCGCTACGGTAAATTAAAAAAAAAAAAAGAAGTGCAAAACTTGTTTTGGAAACCTATGCAACTATCTCCTTCAGAATTTTCTATGAACTTGGATGAGATCAAATATGACAAAAACCCACTCATGCAATAAGTATAATTCTCATCTGCAGATAAGATTTCACATGCCTCTGTCAAAGCTGTATAAAAATTGTAGCACTTTCTACCATCTACTCTTCATCCAATTCGCTATATATGGGTGTGGAGGTGGGGTTAAAGAGTATAGGGTGACAATCCGGTGTTCTCTTTCGTTCAATCTCGGCATACTATAAAGCTCTTATGCACACAGCACCACGTCCATCTGGAGTCGCGAACAAGTCTCGCGGAAAGCAACCTAATCTTATTCGCCGGCGAATCTGACAGCATTGCTTTAGCGTGGGCGCTCAATATTTGCTTATTGTGTTCATTTATTATTTCCTAATTCGGTCGGTATTTGTTTTGCTCTTTTCATATACATATAAAGGTCGCCGCCTACGCGGGCACGAGCGCTGAGCAATCTTCTTGATGACTTATTACCTCGCTAGAGCGACCGTGGGCGCAAAATACAACACAATTCAATTCGGTTTGATTTCTACACGTTAGACCTGCTGCATCGTCGTCCCTAGATACAGGTTGAACTGCTGCTTGTAGACGTTAGACCAGATCTAGCCAATTAGAACTTGCGCATTACATAGATTTGTCCTCCTGGCGTATCGAGATTAATAAACTGTTGCATTTGTAACCGCCTAGTGAAATGGTATAATTGATGTATTTTACTCGATAAATACGAGCGTAATTTATTGCAGTAAATTTTAGTTAAATTTGCATCTGCAATGATCAATGACTAACAATATTACATTGGATTGCCTTATTTAATTTTAACTTGAGCATCAGGAATTCAAATGTGCTTTTAATCAAACATTTACAATGAATTGTCACAGTTTTATAGGCACTGATTTTGAACCTAATATTTAGAACTAAAAGTGCGAAAGCACGCCGAGTTGGATGTCGAATAAGTAACAAATAAAAATAACTTTTAGTTTATTTGCTACTCAATTTTTGAGTTTCATAACAATCAAGTTTTACAATGAATTTATTTTCAAGTACAGTAGTACTGAAGCCAATCTCAGAGACAGCCATAACTTATTTACCGATAATTGGCTTAACTTATTTGCTGTGGTCAAATGAAAATCCAAATAATTCTGATTCACACGAGATTCGAACCTGTGATCTAGACCTTCGATAAATCGATAAAAATTCTATATATCAATACTAGTAATGCGTGAATACGTTTCGAATTTCAGCTATACTTAAGAATTACATGTATTTCCATATTTTAGTCACATGCCATGGAATTTCAACATGTTTGCTCCCGTCTAAGGAAGGTATTGGTGGATATCTGTGTCGTCACGATTGCGCCTTCACAGGGTCTTGCACTACCTTGGGATGGAATGAGAAAAAGTAACTGGAGATGCACTATCGTTCCTTCGCTCTTACTCTTTCTTCGTCGTGTGTCCCGTGGGGGAAATAGGGCTGACGAGGGGAAGAGGGAAGAGAGATGACAACAGTGAATGGGAAATCCCCTGTTTGAGAGGTTGAAGCCCCGTAGACTTACAAATAGAGAGAAGAAAAAATTCACTTGTGCTTATCGGATGAATTTATAATGCAGGACAATTGCACGTAAATAGAGGGATCTCTCCGCCGTACAAAATAGTCCCAACACTTTTAATTCTAATTTGCATAGGTCGAGTATATATTTTTATTTTTTCGTTCGTCGACACAATTTGTTCAGAATATTTTCTTTCTAAGAGATTAGACAAGCTATATTTTGAAGTAAATATTTAAATGGCAACGGACGGTACAAAAACATTAATGGAAGCTTGCGTACACGAGTTGTACACATGTAATTCAAAGGAAATACAAGAAAATTAAATTATAGAGTTACTTTGTGTAAGAATGGATAGGAATTGTTTTCCTGAATAGTATTGTTATCAATAACGAAAGTAAGAGCTAAATGCATGAACTGCCTTCATATTAAATTTAACACAGAAATAAATTACACAACCAACAGCCACACCAACAGTTTTTGCATACGGTAGGTGATTTTAATCAAAACATTTTTTTACAGTAATTCGTAATTCTGTAATTATAATATAGATTTTATATTGATTCTATCCTATATCTTATTAATTTTGTTATTTTAAATTTGGGTACTAATGAAATGTCTATTAGAGTTGCGAAACTACTTTCTTGTCATATGTTTTGACCAATTTTGTTGTAATAAAGCAAAATTAAGATAAAGATCAGAATACAGAAAACTGATTCACATTAATATTATCCATTTTGTTTATATAAATTCTGCACAATGTCATTTCTTATAATTTAATATTTCCAATTAATTATTATTTTTTATAATTTATTATTTTTTATAATTTACTATTTCTTACAGTTTATTATTTACTATAGTTTATTATGATTTCTTAACATTTCTTACAAGGTAATTTTTTCCTTCTAGTCTGCGAACAGATTTGACTCCAATGAAACTAACGACTAAGCGTGCTTGCGGTATTTAAGACTTCATTTCTCTGATGACAGCCATTAGTTCGAATGACTTTTTTTGTGCCAAAGTTTCTAATTATAGGGCCACATGTGCTATCTGCTCGAAAAGCAATCCCTACTTTAATTCACCGTCAGCGTAAATCGTACGACAATTGCGCCCGGATTTATTCTATCCTACTGCGTTTATTCTTTCCACGCACTCGTGACGGTTTATGTTACGGAGAAGGAAAAAATAATTGGCATTCTGCATTTGGCATCACTGCTAACAACAACATTGCGAGTCTATTGCTCGACGAACAACGAAATGAGGTCAATCCTAATTCATAGTTTCAAATAAGTATATTTTTGTCGAAAGAAAAAATTGCCCTAGATAATCCCTGTCAGGGCTTCAACAAGACAAATAATTATTTAAATTATGTTACGCTATCTAACATCCATATTTATCTAATAAATATTAACATTCTAAACATTGAATGATGTGAATACAACTAAAAAAATGCAGTACAACGATGTTCTAGTTCCCCTATACATGTGTTGAACTTGTTGTACAGTACTCTGTGATGCGGCTACCAAAACAGTCAATTATCGCACGCTCGAAAGAGATTTAATTAGTGTAGATGGCTTTCTGTTTTTAATTAGTAAATGAAGTTCCAGTCACTGTAAGCAATAACGGGTAGCGCGGTAGCAATTTCTGTTTGCCGTGCGAGGAGGGTAGTATTTTATTTTGCGGTGTGTGCCGCGTTCGATTTCAATCACTCTTTTTTTTTTCGCGCGTGCGCGCCCTCTTTTCGCCTTTCCCATATTTCTTTCCTTTTTCTCCCCCTCCGCTGTCAAGTCTCCGTTCTTATTAGTGAGTGATCGACCAAAATCGTTGCCTGTGCCTTCAGATTGAATTCCATTATTTGACGTACGAGCCGTCATCTTTAATAAGAATCTGGTCAACCAGCCCCCTCACCTACCCGTGGAGAGCGCTCTCGCACGGCGCTCGAGAGTGGAAGTAGAGCGGGTCTGGCATCACCGAATGCAGAGGCTTCCAATTGGAAAGTGTGAACGCGATTGACTGTGGAGTACGCGTTGGCTATTTCGACCGCTAGCCTGTCCAGGATCACCGAACGAAAAAATACTCAGCTGCTGAAATCTTTACGTGGCTAATGCAAATGCAAATGCTAATGCAAACCAATGACAAGTTCGATCTTGATGATAACAAATTGTATTAGAAATTTGTCAAATTTATTTACTTTCACCCAGTAACTACAGCTATAATTCGCTGTAATATCACAACAAACAAATTCTAGATTGATTCTGTGTACAAGGGCTATAAAGCTTGTATTGCGGTACAGCATCAGGGGGTGCTTTTGAAATAGCATGCGTTTGAATGACAACATACGCTTGAACACGTTTTACAAGTGCATGAGCACATCTAAATGTACACTATGTAAATGCATGTATTTAGTACGAACAAATATAGTGCAAGGCACAAATTACAAATAGATATGAAACGCATTTATTAAAACTAGTTAAAAGAGAAATTATTGCCGACATCTTTTTTTGCTAGTACTTTAAGTCTATCCCAATTTTAGGATTTTAGTATTTTTATAAGCAGTCATGTGCTGCAATTAGGCAAAACAAAATAGACGCGAAATTCTCAATTCCTGGAAAATTGCACTTCAGAGAAGATATTCTATCTAATTGTATCCAATCCTCCTCGATTTTTTTAACAAACTATTCCGCGAATAAAAGGCGTTCAGGATCGGTTATCGTATCATATAATCAGACGTTCCCTCGAGCCTCCCATGAACCACTTGGCCAGATTAGCTTTGCTATATACGGTCTTCCAAGTCTAAGGACACGACATGCGAACTTGTCATTAGCGAGCATATCCCACTCTAGGACTAAAAGCACGCGCGGTGGCGCCTCACTTATTCGATTGCGTCGGTCGCTTCGATCGCGGCAGTCGCTTCGATTGCGTAATGGCAATGGCAAAAACCGTAATGGCAATGGGCGATCATCGATATATAGAAATTATTTATTCCATTGGTGACCTCAGTAGCGAGGAAAATATGACACTAGAGGGTGTAATCATTTTGAAACAAAGAAAAGCGTCACCAAAGAGCTATTTTTTGTCGATAGTGTGACGATGACGGAATATGTTAGCCTGTTTCGTTGATCTTTCTCTTTCCGATTGTGAGCTCCTTCTAAATCTGCGGGAGTTTTCAGAATCGTGACAATAAAAAGCAACTTCAATCTCGGCGAGTCGGTTGCGCTTTTTATCACTGAATCGTAGTTAAGAAAGAGGCCTGTTCCTAAACTGGATTTCCGTAATCGGCATTTACTACGTATTAGGGTAATTTGTGGTATTGGGTCACTTTGCCATTTTGCGTTCTAACATTTTTTCTTTAAATTATATATTCCTGACATGATTGTAATGGGTAGCCATCTTTACGACTAACATTTGCTTAGAGATTGTTAATATCAGATTAATATCATAATTATGCAAGTCACTTTTTCTATACTTTTTTTATTTGAATACTTCATAGATATTATAAATTATACCATTATAAATTCCCGTTGGTGGTATACAAAGGTTTTGATACACTTTCATTTTCTTTCCATAATATGCCATGCCTAATTCGCATTTCTGCACTAATAAAAAAAAATCATAAAATGTAGAAAAAAGGACTAGTATGGCTTGAACCGTCAACAAGGTAAACAGTTTTTTTTATTAACATTGAAGGTATACGTTTGTGGCAATTCTCATGGTTTTACAGGAATTTGCTTATAAAGACACATACCATACCAGTACCCCGTGATGGAAGATACGAGAGCCCACGTCGGGAATCAAACCCGGGACCCACCGCAGCACAGTTGGTTTGCATTACCGACAGGGAAAATACGAATCGTTCGCATTGTCTACTCGTTTGGTTTATTGGAACGTTCTACTTCAAATTATTCGATTGGAATACAAAGGCTCGTGCAGGGAAAACAATACGGATATTGAAGCATTGATGATGCACCAGAGGCGCCGGGCACGGCTGCTACAATTTCTACAGACGTCAATATGTCATTCGCCACCAGTGTCTCTACTGTCGACGACGCTTTATCAAGCGCGACTGACGTATGGCGCGCGCGCGTCGCGTCGTCGTCGTCGTCGTCGGCGGCGGCGCCCGGAATGTTGTCGCTCGGCTCGGCGGCGTATATATCGTGTGCGCTGAGCATTTTCACGCTCGGGTGTACCAAGAAATCTTTATTGGGTCCCAGAGGACCACTTTGTCTTAAGTGAATCAATAGCCAGAATAATTGATGCCTTATCTCCCGCTTTCATTTTACGCGCTAGTAAAATGCGTTTCATGGTGGAGAGTGTGTGCCGTGTGTGTATTTTGGGGGCGCTGTCTATGTAGTTCGGATGTTCACCGTTAGGAGCACGCTCAGTTTCCATTCGTCAACAGGCTGACTGTAAAACGCAAAATTGTAACCAAACATGACTGCAAGCATAGATTGAGGATCATTTATGAGGCAGCAATATGTACGAAAGATTGTATAATCAATTATAAAAAACCAATAATGCAAGTGTATAATCATATGGCACAAAGAAATTTACATCCATTTGCATGTTCATCTATTTTTTAAACGAATTAAAATGTTATTTGAGATACATGTAATTGCAGCTATATTTGGTTTAGCAGTACCTGTGCACAAAATTACACAAAATATCCATAGCCCTTATATAAACCCGTATGCACCGACAAAAGCTAACACTATCAGAAACTAAAAGTTGCGATATTGAAAGTTCACGTGGCCGCAATTATTCTTTAGCAATGTCCAACGTTATAAGATTATGCGTTGCTAAAGCATAATTATGGTCACGTGAAGCTTGTTGAAATTATACTCGTAATCTTTATATTATGATAGTGTTATGATAGGTGTCGGTACCTACGGGCATTAATGTCTAAAAATGGCCGACAACTCGCCAGTGCATTCACAGCAGTGATGCCAACGACTTTTCCGTTGCACTCGATTTTTTTCCCCCACAAAACGCCTCTACATTTCTCAGCTCAGTTTTTATCCCTTCTGCTTCCTCTGGGTTCCCCTACACTCCCCCACTTCGTCTTCTTCAGCCGTCATTTTTTAACGCAAAAGTAATTTGTAACATTTACGTACATTTGCCTGGCACTTTTTTTTCCAGCAACACATGCGCGTGCGTTTTCGAAATCAGCCATTTATAAATGAACTCGTATTAAGCGTGCATGACCAAACAAGCACTTGCGCATCGGTGGTCTTTGGCGCGACGGACTAGAATGGCAAATGTAGCGTGTACACGCTATCGCAAGTTTTGGAAAATCCGGGGGGTAGAGCGTATCAGCTTCAGAGCTTTAGCTTCTTCGCTTCCCGCGAGGGGGCACAAGTTATGGTACAGTACAGCTGTCACCAGTGCCCAACCTCCAACAAGTTTGAAGGATATTCGAAAAATTGTTTTTCTAAAAATCTCCTTTTCCGCTCTGTTACTTTGTTTAACGAAAATATAGAACAGCATGGATTTCTCGTTTTTTAATATTATATTTCGTTTTTTTTTAATTCTTGCCCCATTTTCGTGCGAGTTTAGGTTTTAATAAAAATTTTGCGATACAGTTCCCGCGATATCTTGGTCTGTAAAGTCATAAAATCTTTTTAATTCATATCTCAACACCTTATTTGTACGAAAATTATGATAAAACGTCCTCCTTTCAACAGTAACTCATGGACAAAAATTATATTATAATGGTTAAATGGTTGATCTCAAAATAATCTTTTGAGCATAAACCGTTTAAATGTCGGTGTGAGAAAAAAGATTAAAACTTATGCCGAATTAAATCCATAGAGGCCCAACTTCACCTTTGAGGTTTTCGGAGACTTTTGCCTTTCGTTGATAGGTGGCGTGGTTTCGACGACGATTCAAAAATGGATTGAACGAAGTATAATCTGTAGCAGCCTCCCCTATGCGCAACTAGCGGATTGGTAATGGAAAAGTGACAGCGATGCATCATTCGAGAGAGAGTGCCAGTGCACTGGCTCCGTGGATTCTATCCGGTTTTCCAACCACCGTATAAAATTATGAAAAAATGCATTAGAAGAAGAAAAGTCAGAATTTGGCCAGCAAGCTTACTGGAGATGAAAGTTGGGAGTGATTTGGGGGAGTGGGATAAATGGAGGGAGGCAGAGAGTCTAAATTGCCTGAAAGATATTTGCATACGTCGAACCAGTCTAAGACGCTCCGGCTGATAATTTGTCATGTTTAGTGCTAAGTTGAAATCGATTGCCTGGTTTAGACATTTTTTGCTTGGTAGCGGGGTGTGATGATGGTGTTATTTGAGAGGGGGAGGTTGCATTTTGCAAATTGAACAGCCATTATACGCAAAGTGGGTGTTTGGGAATTGTCTGACGGAAGATTGGCAAAAATTCTGATTGGCAACCATCTAGAAATATATTTCTTTTTTTTTTACTAAATTGTGCCCGAACGAAATGTACAGTGTATAAGGCCTGATTTTGACGATCGATTATTTCACGTTTGACTCCATTGAAATGTGTTTTGTATGGAGACCAACACGCTTTTATAATGGCAAGCTGGATAATTTTCTATCTACGGAGTAAATGCGTGAGTTAGATCAAAATATAAACGACAAATAATCGATCGTGATGAATAATCGATCGGGTAATTCAGACTTCAAGAGTCATTTTTCAAAACGAGCATTGAAATGCAAGGTAATTTTTATCGACTTTGTAAGTTCGAAAATTGAATGAGTTACACAATTTTTTGTAGGTACTGAAATGCCCGATCCACATTAGAGCAAAACTTGGGCCAGCTTTTGCTTTTCCATCAAAAGCTGGAATGTAGACGAATAACCAAGTTTTGGAAATCTTGCTCGGCCAGGTTTTTTTCTTGCCCGGATCGTCTGCTAGGACAATAGGATCTA
>JAUJYS010004674.1:0-11710 GCA_033995665.1 Melogona broelemanni | reverse complement strand
CCTTTTTAGGGGGCCAATGGCGGGGGTCAAAGACCAGTTATGGACAAAGATGGAGTTGTCCTATTTTAACAGGCTCTATATTTGAGACTCTGCCGACTCTTCCACTGCCGAAACACTCTTGGGAAATAGGAATGTTTTTAGGGGTCTAACTTACATAGTGGCAGATTCACCATTCTGGTGTGACCCGTTCTTCTAACCCTTGCCGGACTGACAATTTTTCAGTGGAATTTTTTTTTTGAATCTGTCAATTTTATTCGTCGAAATTCAATTCATGTGGGTTAGACAAATCATTGCTTAACACCTTCTCGTAAAAGGCGTCCATGGGCGCGTAAAAGTAGAGCGAATTGTATAATAAGGTTGGTGGTGGTGCATACATGATTGCGCGTTGTCACAGCCACAGCAATGCGCCATATAGCCGGCGTGCCTTTTGGCACCCAAATATCATTCCGAATTCCGATGCTGAGTGATGCCACTCGATCCGATGGAGAGGACAGGCCTCCTCGAAAGAACAAGGCACCGCCCTACTGCCATAAAACGGAAACGGGGACAAGCAAAAACCTTTACATCTTTATATATTGGCAGAATAAAATCCCCCGCAACTAAATGTAAAGTGCAGAAAAAATATTTACGCTCAAATACTCGTAAATTGTACTGATTTTTTTTTTCTTTTGTCTGGTCACCATATGTTGCGTGACACATTGAAATGATATCATCAAAATATGCGTGTGTTACGAAATTTTAGAAAATTCCTACTTGACACGACTTTTTGAAATATTACTATTGTTTTGTTTTTTTATTCCAGATCACTGTAGTGAATATCGCTACATAAGATTTTTGTTTGCTATTTTGTAATTTATTATTATTTCTTAAATGCCTTTAAATACCAGAAATAAAATTTTAAATTATAAGACTTTAACAGGATCGCGAAATTATACCACGACATTAAAAAGTGTATCACAAATGTGATGATAAATGTTTAAAACATTATGACATTTACGGTATTGTGATGATGTATGATGTATGTGATATTCAGAAGCAACGACTATGGCCAAAAGAAAGGAGAAAAATGAATGCAGGGAAGCTAGATTATGGGGCAATATATGTACATGTAGATGCTTACACCTGTATTCAAAAGTCACAGCTTTACATTTAAAGCGGTGACTTTTGAATTGAATTAGAGATCATAGAGCTGAAGGATCATGTTAATTGGAATGATATTGTTATTGCATTATGCCCAATTTCTTTGATTTTAAATTACAATCGCAACTCGAGTAGCACCATTGAAGGTGAGATAGAGAGATAACAGAAATGATTTTCTGGAACCTATTTGAAATGGCACTATCGACTAAGGTCGGGCCTCGCCAAAGCGATGAAGGCCTTCCCGTCGTATCTGTTTTGCCTTTTTTCACACACTCTTGGAATAATTCTCTTTTTTTTTTTCTTATTCTTTTTTTGGGTGCAGCGGATTGTTAAAAGAACAAATCAACATCGAGAAGCACCCACCTGGCTGCTTCGAATTTAATAAAGCGTCGGGAGAGGAGAAAGAATCGGAGCCATTCCGCATTAAAATTCCAGCCAATTGTTCCACACCGCATTTCGTCTCGAATAAATCGCAGGTTCGTGGTATAGACGACCGATTACCCCTCTGTTTACAGTAAGTGCGCCTTTTTCTTTTCTAAAATGAGGCGCTAAATTGGATAGATTTTCACGAAACGCGCTTCTATAGCCCACATCCGAGTCAATGCTGTCAACGTTAGTTCGATAAAAGTGAGACCAAAAGTGGACCCGACATTCAGTCACCAAAAATACTGTACCAGTGATGTGAAGTACTTAACTCCAACAGCCCAACTAAACGCTACAGCCAGCCAGCTGTATAAATAACACCTAATTTTTTATTCATTAAATTAAATTGAGGCAATTATATGCATAGGTTTGATTTCAATATTTATTTCGGCGTGCTCCAGCATTTTTAATTTTTTATAAATTGACAATCAATGATGGTCATCACTGAAGTGAACATCACAAAATATTTTGTACCCCTCTAATCACTTGAGCACTTGTAGTAGTACCACGGGATCGAATATACGAGAACCCGAGCCGGTAATCGAACCCGGGATCGTCGCACGACAGGCGAATGCTTCACCCCCTGAACAACGGCGACCGTACGTGCATTCCACCTGTATGCACAAAAATAAGAAAATGCGTCCAGTTTTGTCCACGGTCTCAGGAGGACACGTTCGATTTTAAATTGACGACGCGCCCCCAATTCTCAACGTACCGGATCGAATAGCATCTCGACTGAACGCGGGACAGCCGAGCCATTCGTAAGCACGGAAAAGTTATAGATGTGGGTAGTCCGTTCCCCCCTCCTCCCCCATACGGCGTTGAGTGTTTTTTCATTACGGTTGTACAAGAGCGAAAAAGACAGCTTCCGCAGTTGATTTATATTACTCGGCAGCTTGAGCGTGCCTTGATAGACAGTTATTTGAATGCGAGCGCACTCAGACACGGCAAGAACATATTGCTCGGGTATCGCTAGCCTAGACAGTGATTCGGAAGCTGACTTTGCTGGGGGAAAGTCGCATTTTATTCAATCTACCACTTTACCCTTCCGCACAAATATCGGAGCCGCGATATACACGCATTTCCAACATGTGTTTAATTTGTACATTTGTAACACGGTCGCTACTGCATACTTCAATTTGAATGTTGGGTTCGTTCTTTTTAAAAGGAACTCGTTCCTCCATTAGGAAAGGACCGAGGACGTTCCTTGTTCCTCCGTACAAGGAAAGGAACGCAGACGTTCCTCGTTCCTTCGATTTAAAATATAGAAACAAAAATTGAGTTTGGTTATTTAATTTGTCAACGCAATTTTATAACTAATTTAATGGCAAATAACTGTCACCATATCCCAAAACAAGTTCCTTGTGAATTTCAATCCTACTTTTTAGTCATAAAAAATAATACTTCACAGTTCATCGAGCGTGCCGCCATTTTCATTTCCATTTTCAATGTAACGTCCGAAATTATTGGACGTTCCTCAAAAAATTCGATCAAGGACCTTCCAACGTCGTTCCTTTCTAAAAATAGGAACGAGGACGCTCCAATGTTTCTCAGAATTGAAACGAATTCCTTGGAGCGACACGTTCCTTTGCCGTTCCTATCCAACACTGGGCGTTAAAAATCGCCAATGTTAAACTGTGTCAAGGCAAGTAATAAAGTACTAGTAGTTGTTTAATTCAATCGAGTGTATAGCTACTTTGCACGATTGATTTCGAGAACAGTGAAATCCAATCTAAATAATCCAAGGCTCAGTTCAAATGCAAATTCAACTGTAATCTCTTCCTAATCGCGTGCGCTCGTAAAATTAGACGTATCGCCAAGGCAATTTTTTCATCTCCTCTATTGTGTATTTCGGCGTCATGCGATATTGCGATAATGCTAGATACAAACACCTTTCAATTGCTTTTACCTGCTTTCAATGCGCGCTTACGATTGTTTTTTTAGCAATTTATTACTTCAAGAAAATTTCAGACAAATCGAAAAACAACCAAGAAAAATCCACATCATCATCATGTAATATTGCATTCAATTTTAAATATGTCTATTGACGATTCGTCAATGATTTTCCACAAAATAACTAAAGTTTTTTTTTTTTAATATGTCTGTGATTAGTATTGTCTCTTGGCATAATACAATCAATAGGTTACAAAGGAGCGTTGAAGTCCTGATCTAAGATAGATGACTTTGGTGCTACCGAAATTGTATCGAATGGCCAACTCGGAATTGTACCTGTATCCAAGGGTCTCGGGAAGAAGCATCGTGTACATGTACCTTGCACGATGCGTCTATTTTTTATATTACAGCGTCGTTCTTCGCTCTTCCCCATAGATCGCGATGCATTAATCCCCTCTTTTTATATGCTAATTTCAAGTTTCCGTCTCCCTCGCGATTTTTTTTCTTCTTCCACCATCTCGAGCCTTACTCCGACTCTATATCTCACCCCTCTCTATCTTTTTCTTTTTCGGTTACATGTTTAATAGACCTGCCTGTGGATCGTGGTGCCGCTGTGCCTGTACGCCATCGATTTTTTAATCCGTCTGCTCACGCGTTCGCAACCGGTAAAAATCGTCGCCGCGCGCCATCTCGGCGGATCACTGATGCGACTCACCCTGCGACGGCAGAGCGACGTGCCCGCCACCTCGCGGCCGCGGCCCGGACAGGTAAGGAAGGAGGCGTTCGCCAAAGAAGTGTGAGGCGTAGATGGGCGACAATTATCAGTGTTGGGTACTTTCCTATTTAAATAAAAAATAACCCTTTCCTGTTCCTTTTACTAATAAAGAGGACCCGGTCCAATTCCCGCTTCTACATAAATTGATAGGAAATTAACTGTTTCTTGTTCCGTTTCAGAAAGAAACCTGGTGCATTCCCGTTCCTTTTTCACTCCTTCGGTTAAGAAATAAAAATAAAATAAAACGAAAAAATCACTCTTCGAACGAGTGAAAATATCCAAAAATATCCCCGTGAAAATGTGAAAAACACCCCGTGAGCTTTGAATGCAAACTTAATAATTAAAAAAATATTTAAATGACAAATGGTGTAATATTCAATATTTAATTATAAATTATTTAAATGTTATGCACACAGTAAAAGGAAAGGCCGTTCCAGTTTCAGAAAAAAGGAACGAAACCTATGTATCCTTGTTGAACCATTTTACGGCAGACCGACCTCGACACCTGTGTTCCTTCCAAGGAAAAGGAATCTAGACGTTCCAAAATTCCTCAGAAGAAATTTTCCTATCCGTTCCTACCCAACACTGGAATCTAATCCCTGCATATATCTTTGATAAGTCTACACGAGTCCTCAATAGATGGTGGTTTGCCCATTGTCTATTTTCTCGGCGCATTGTTCGTCAACTTGAAAGCTCCCATAAAAGCGAAACTTATCTCGATTTCAGCCTGCTAGAGAGAGCTTATTTGCGTATTACGTAGTCGGCGTCGTTCACATTTTTAATATATTTTATTTTTAGTACGTGCTGATCCAGTGTCCCGCCGTCTCCGCCTTTGAATGGCACCCCTATTCTGTCTCCAACGTAAGTAGCTCTCTCCTTTCTTTCGCGCCTTAAAGCCTAAATGTGCGCTCGCCTATAGGCGCCTAAGAGTTTTGTCTCCTGATACCTCTGGTCCGCTATTCTCGTCAAAACGTGTCATTTGGTTAGAGTCGCGTAATTACAATCGCCAATTGTGCCCGCAAGCAACCGAGGAGAAACCCGGGAGCAACTGGTTGTAGTTGAATGTTGGCGCAGCAGCCTCTCAAAAAAAAAAATAAAATTACACTTGTTTAAATAAAATGTCGATAAATCTCGAATTATATTTCAAAATTCGTATTCCGAACGCCTTTGACAGAGTAAAATGAACTCAATGACGCCTACATTTGTTGATAGACTGATAAAAAAAAAACACTTTTAGAAGGATTATAGGAAGGAGGAAGCGATGTTTAAGCAAATAGCGAGATCAGGCACCTAGCGTAATATTAGCCCGTCAAAAATTCAAGAAATTCTCGCTGCAGTACTCTTCGTTTCGGGAACTTAAAATAAAAACGATTCAGCCAAATAACTTAATTATCACCCACACGATATCCAATAAGATGCAGCACGTCTAGAAACTTTAAACTGACTTGTGGCTCCATCTATTCGAAATTTACTTTTTAATCAGCGTGCGTATTTACTAGGGATAAAATACCGTCGCCGATTAAGCAATAAAATCAGTGGATAGACCGCAATTCGGTCTATCTAAAATCGCCCAATGGACCAACCGGAAGGGCTGCAGTTTGTTGAACACGTAGCAATCGTTAGAGATTTTTCTAACCCTCTATACGAAACACGGTTATTTGCAACACGGTTCCCCCAGTTATACGATATACTAAACTACATAGCCGGCGTCTGCGCATATACACAAGTACGTCATACGTATGCAAACGACGTTCAGACGAACGTGGGCCTGCCGCTTAACGGCAAAAAGACCGTTACGAATGAACGAATCTTTAATACCCCTCGCTATAATTCCAACGCGCCTCGCCATTCTATTCGGACCAAAGCGCGTTTTAGGAGTCGTATTAGCAAACAGGGAGATATTATAATTGAACTCTATAGCCAACTAACAACGCGGCCAACGAAATACTGGCGTATAAAACTGAGTTTAATTGGGTCGTTTAGCGAGCTTCATCGGAGATGGTTACGATTTCCTATATATTTGTTCGTGTCGGTAGCTCATCGTCGTAATTTCGTCTGAATTAGTATTCGGTTTACTAATTGGATCGGTAAACTTTGTTTGGTTCTGGGGCGAGTTTAGCGATTTACATTAAATGAAATGACTATACCGGCGGCGTTATTTCATTTTGTAATTGCTTGTTAAAGGGGCTTACAAACGTTTTTCAGTCTCAAAGCTTTCCTCCTACCACGGGTACAGTGGTTCGACGCGCTATACCATCTTTTTTTTTTTTTTTTTTTTTGCGCGTCCATTATACAACGTTAATTTAATAAATAAGTCGCTATTTTACCCTGGCTATGTCTTTCGTTCAACGCTGTACTGTATATAAATATCCTAGGCCCAAGAGCATATTCAATCTGGATTTTTTTATTATCCAATTTCATTTTGTTGTTGAATTATTTCCAATTTGTTGCCACCGAGACACACTAAGAAGATGGAACCATAGCGAGATTTTAAGACGCACAGAATATTCTATCTGCATTTGGCCATATACCACGTGTATTTATTGCCTAGTTTTACTGTATTTTGTACTGTACGCTCGTTCGCCGTTAGCTATAAATGCACACGCGCAATGAATGTTTCTTGGCTACCAGAGTGAAGTCATGCTGTTGCTCAATGGTTTATATATGGTGGGTTGGTTGCCAAACAGCGAAGAAACGATAATTTATGCCCGATATCCACCAATCTTCGCCTTCCTAGCCTTATCACCTCCGCCGTACTCGAACGTGATACAACCTTCCTGAGACCAGAGTTCAGGGAGAGAGATTTTTGTGCCCTCGCTCGTTTTCCTCAGACAAGTCAATTCTACTAAGAAGATGAAACAGGCAAATGTCGGTACAGCATTTTATTTATACATCGACATGAGCATAAATTTTCTTTTTGATACGCTGATACAAAACCTAATAATGATTAAAAAAAACTAGTGGACACTGGAATCGATTCCAGGAAATCCGAATTCAATAACTGATACCATAACCATTCCATCTCTTCAAACTTTTACCGATATAAATGTTTTTTTTAACTCTCCTGTAACAAATTTTAAATTTTAAAAACGAATCATCGTAAAAAAAAAAAAAAAATTGGCAATAGACTTTCGCACCTTACAGTTCGTTGGCAGAAAATAGTCACGGGACACGCTGTGTGTACACTACAGACGCACCGTAGGGATGCGGAGAAAAAGGCAATAATGGAATGCGGATCCGGGGCGTTCCAACGCTCCTCCGGGAATTCTCCAAAAAACACTTTAGTAAGAACCAACCCCGCGGACGGGGGCTTGTGCACTTAATCGCCACGGGGCTCACCACTTTAGTAGAAGAAGGGTTTTTAAATCGAGAAATAAAAGTGGCGGACGCGTGGCCCCACATCGATTTGTCAACGTTTTCGGTCCAGGTTTATTCCCCCCCCCCCACAATGGACCAAAAATAACAAAGAAGCTCGAATGTAAAATTTACAGTTGACCGCACGGATGATGGAGTCAACCTGCCTCAATTATTAATGCGCGACACCGCTCATTAAAATTGCACCGTTGTTAAAGAATACGCCTTGAAGGAACTTGGTTGCGCGGAGGCCAAGACGAAGTGACTGACCCACGTTGGCGGACTGAGTCTTATAGCTCGTCATATTTTCTCCCTTGTGTTTCAAGCGGAGCCAGTTGGTGGAAATGTGGTACAGCACCTATCTGCTGACGCGCGCTTTTCTTAAAATTGAGTTTGTGGTTTCTTACCTTGGCCAGGAAGTAGATGGGAAGGCGATGCATTGTCTACAATAAAGTCATAAGAAGAAAAAATTATAACTTATGAATATCTTATTTGGTCACGGTAACAGCACAGTACAGAAACATTTAATGATTACACTGAAGTACAGTAGTCGCAATCGCTATCGTTGAGAAAATAAATGGAACTAAATATTTAATCATTAATTCAGTTGAATAGAGTCCAATGGTTAGATAGGTTTAATCCGTCAGTAACAGTTGAAAAGTCATTAAACCGATTTTTTTTTCTGAGATCCGACAATAGGAATTGTTGGTTATTTTTTGTAATGCAAGGAAGGCAAGCAAAATTACAAAGCCTGATATGGCGTCTTAATAACGACGACACCTCTAGGCACAACGCTGCGGGAACTAAGAATTTATTTTATAGGCGTCATTACTATCAGATATGTGAATTTAATTAATGGGCAGTTATCGAGGAAATTGCTGCCCCGTGTAAGGAGGCAATCACACACACAGCGGATGCACTGCGGGAAAGCGAACGGTTGGTCTGCAAAATTGAAACGTAAGCAGCAATACAATGGTATTAGCAATACAACGTAAGCAGCAATAAAGCAATACAATGATATTTGCTTCTGGCGAGGAAATTTCTGCCCCGTGTAATGGTGTAATGTCAGCGCCCCTGGACAACTGCCCATGCCGTCGCTCCCCCATTAAGTTAAAAAAAGCTTCCCAAAATCCAAGGCACAGGTTGATTACGTGCCTCCTCACAACTGATTTTGTTATTTGTTGTTCTCTTTCCTCTGGAAATCTCGTCGCACACCCGCCACCCCGCTTCATAAATCTCCAACGCGACCGGCCGGGAAAAGTCGATACCAGAAGAGTAGCTGATTAGAAAAACGCATGGGTACGGCACAGTGGCACTGGCTACAGGCGGATCGAGATTGCCTTCGACTCCCCCCTTCTCCCCTCAAGGCACATAAATAAATAGTCATGTGACCCATTCCGCGTTCGATGTTCTCGGACTGATTATACGGAGATGTTGCTCGCCGGGCGGAATCTGATTTTCCGAGAACGCAAACTTATCCCACCAAACCCCCCGCAGCATGACAAAAGGTCAAGCCGAGATTTCTCCTAACTCTTGATACGACATAGATTAGTCGGTGCTCGACTATTGGCTTCACCGTTGGACCCTAGATGGCGCTGGTTTCGTATTTACCTTTAGGCCTAAAACAGCAACATAAATAGTTAACGAAAACGAACTGTATTCTATGCGAGCACTAGGTCACCTGGTGGCGAAAAGTGTAAGCTCATATGTGGTAGAATCGATTATACTGTACATGGGAAGTAGAGTAAATAGTTGCATAGTAGCGGTAAATGTAGTAGTGGTAAAAATAGGACGTTTTCGTCCTTGACTGGTCATTTGAAACCACGCATGTGCCCATCCGTGGCTGTTCTATTAGTAAATATGTTGTATCCGTGCTTGTACAATGTCAGGTAAATGGTAAAGATCCTAAATCTGATTTCTAGACTAGGCAATATTGCCAGTTCGAACCCTCGGGGGATTTTTTAAACGAATACGTTTTCAAGCTTCCTTAACAACAGCTTAAAAAAGTAGTGTTGCTAGCTTCAACTTTCTTCCAAACTTGCCCGAAATGGAGTATGTAGTTGTCGATTGTTTAGCCCTTTTTTGTATACAGTTTAGTTCCGCATTTGTCTTTGAGGAAAAGGATACACTATAAATGATCGGTTTTCTTTTTTTTTTCTTTTTCAATGCCTACTCGGTTTTTTTCTTCCTTTTCCTTTCTTCTCTAAGTCGACGTTTCCGACGCATTGATTTCCGTTTTGTTTCTCGTTCGTCGTCGCAGAGCTCCTTCGGCTCCTCGGACAATCAATTCGAGATCCACGTCAGAGGACGCGGTGATTGGTCGAGACGTCTGTGTCAGCGCCTGACATCCGCTCAGCGCAACAGCGTCGAGCACGTTCTGCCGCTGAAGAGCGGCGACAGCGAGTTCTTCGGCACAAGGTAGGTCAGGAGGATGGATGGATCCAAGAATCCGATGCCGTTTTAGCCAATCAACGAGCGAAATCGATAGCTTTAGACCGCGTTCTGCACTCGCACGTTAACGAAAAAACGCAAAAAGTGCATTACGGCTGAACGGAATTTTTTTTTTCTTTTTATTCCGGATCACTGTAGTGAATAACACTACAGGATGTTATTTTACCCCTCGCGTCGCTGTGGCGATATATGAGGGGCACATTCCAGTACCACAGAATCGAATGAACGAAAGCCTGCGCCGAGAATCGAACCCGGGACCACCCGCTTAGTAGACTGTGACCATATCCACTGAACCACGGAGGCCGCACTTAGCTTTCAAAATATTGCAGTTCCTCCCACAGCAGTTCCATTTACATGCAATGCCAACAATTTTATGTTCCAATAAACCTGGATGCTAATTTCCATTCTCGTAAAAATTAGTTTCAAAACAAAATATCGAATATTGCATAATCGACCATATCTGTATAAATAGAAAAGCGCAAATCTTTGCCGAGAAACTTTCATTCCCCCGCCTAAAAAACAACCCTGGGCTGGTGTCCCTGCTCCCCAACAATCCTAGAATCACTTCAGCCGTGAACGCCTCCCTTCCTCCCCCTCCTCCCCCAACTCAACAACCCCGACATTTCTGCAGAGCAGTTTCAACGCATAGTCAATGCTCGTGACGACGAGCATTGGCTATGCGTGGTGGACGTGCCTCCCAATGAGGCCGAGCGTCAAATATTCTCGAATGAAAGTGCGGCATGCCCGCTTGCTCTTAATCCCCAAGGTGATCACTCGATAAAGCGTGGCGACGAAATTCGGCGGAAAATTTTTCCAATCGTATGGAAACTGCGCCCAATGTTCACTATTTCTCTCTCTCTACCGGTTACCATATTTCGGATTACGAAAAGGTCAGGGCACACATTGTGTGGTGGTCTATGCAGCCAAGTCGAATTGGCCCGTGTGAAGAATCTACGCCTGGTCCTACAACGGGAACTGGATCACATTGGTGGATGGATGCAATATCGCAATAAAAAAGATTGCGTCTTCCACGCGAAACAAAAACATAAAAATTTCGGCACAAAGTGCAAACGATACCCCACCGTATAGTATGTGAAAATAGTCTGAATTGTAACTTCGGGTATACGAAGTTAGGAAATGACTATTGGTTTGCGGCTGATCGAGTCAAAGAGAAAAATTTGAATATTCAAGAATGTGGTCAGTTTCAGCAATGGTGAAAGTGCGATTGTATACTGTAAAAAATACTACTAATGCAATATTTAGTAGTATTTTTTACAGTATTGTTTGATAATATATGATTGAAACAGAATTTCACTGGGGTGAAATAGAAAATTTGAGATGATCGTTAATAATCTCTAAAAGGATGATTATGTAGGAGCCGTTGATATGGATTAGCTTAAGATGAAGTATATTTCTCGACCAAAGAGAAACGGGAAACGGCAACTTCTTGGTATATAGATGATTTTAATATAACAAGAAACTTTTAAACACAATTACAAGATGGAGAGCAATATGTGTCGACTATGTTTTATAAAAATAAAATGATTACAAACAGTTTGACTCTCCTGTGGGTAAGCAAAAAATAGCCCTAACAGCCGTTTTCGCTACGCATGCTTCGTCTCGGGACCCACAGGGAAAATGATACATGGATATTATATGGATGGGCGAATGCAC
>JAUJYS010004673.1:0-11712 GCA_033995665.1 Melogona broelemanni | reverse complement strand
CCCAGGCTAACGAATAAACGAAAGCCTGCGCCGGGAATCGAACCCGGGACCGTCGGCTTCGTAGGATGTCGCCAAACCCACTGAGCCATCGGTACGTACAATTTGAAAAACTGCTAAGACTAATTCATACTGTAATGTGTTGATGCCAAATTTTATAACAATCCGGTCATTTTTAGCTGACTTTTGCTTTAGCTACAGCGGTCGGGGTTTCGCATACTTACGAATCACGGTGTATATACGAGTAACGCACGTGCTTATATAGGAAACGCGCGTGCGGCGGGCGTCTGGGAGCGATTCGAAAAGCAAAAATTCACTTTACTCCGCGAAATTTATTTTCGATCGCACGTGCACATATCCACGCACGTGAAGTCGCGTAAGAGAAACCAATCCGGGCAACTTGGCAGCGTCAATATTTGACGACGGCGGCGCCATAAATTTCCAAACGCGAAAACCGTTTTTGTCGGCGGCACCAAATAGTGTTTTTACTCCGGTAAAGATCTAGAAGTCTAGGGGGGTCCCACATACACTTGTCCTTAGGCCCTTTCCAACGTATTTAGAGACGTAGAATGCCATTGACAAGGTAGAGAAGTAAAAAAGGAAATTGGCAACAAGCAAACATTGAGGGCGAAATGCATAAAAGAGATTTTATGGGGAGCAGTTACCAGATTTAATCTGGACAACCGTATATAGTGTTGGACTCTGGCTTGTATATGAGCGGCGGGGTGGACAGCTTGCAGCAATTCTGTTTCACGGAATGGCGGGATAGATCGGTGATAAATTCAATGTGTTGCGCCAGTAACCATATAATCATCGTAAACATTGCGATACGTCTTCGTTTATATCAAGTATATTTTTAACGTAATTTAGTTCATATCAAGTATATTTTTAACGTAATTTAGTTCATATCAAGTATATTTTTAACGTAATTTAATTTGTAAACGATTTTAAATTTTTAAATTCAAAACATGACTTGCTCTCAAATTAAAATTAAAAAAATTGAACAAACTACGATGTTTAATAATAAAATTAATTAAATAATTTTAACCGAATTTTAGAACAGTTTATTTGTTCCGAATTGAAAGAATTACAATTTTTACCGTAATGATTTCTTAGTATGCTTATATAAATTTTGATTGTTATGACATCTATTTTAATTATTTTAATTACTAATCAAATTTTTATACGATTAGAAATTTCCGAAAGTTACCGAAATTTCTAATCGTATAAAAATTTGATTAGTCATTAAAATAATTGAAATAGATGTCATAACAATTATTGCTATCGAATTTGTAATCATTGATTTTTATAAAATCTCTTGATGCAAATTTGACATTTACGGGGAACTAGTGGACAAATGCCGATTGGCGGACACGGATCAAAATATTAATCAATTTGTGTTTGATGCTGTAAAATTATTCCGCTATCGACACACTTTAGAAAAATTGTAATCGTAGAAAATTCAAAGTTGTGGCAAACGGAACTTTGTACACAGAAAATAAACCCTAGCTCCAGTTCCTAAACAAGGGAAATAAACCGTTTCTAGCGTTCCTTTCTAGGTAAAAATTGTTTCATTTCGGAGAAATCGTTGTTGTTTTACTATCGCGTAAACCGTTATTTGACTAAAAATTAACTCAGTATGCTACGGCAAATTGAACGCAAAGGTTAAATCCTTTGCCTTAAATATTCCGCAGCAAACTTAGTTAATCTTTCCTAGATAAAGGAACCTAGGCGTTTCAAAGTTTCTCAAAAATAGCCTAAGCAAGGGTGTGAGGGGTTAGTGAAGGGAACTTCCCTACAAAAACAAAAGGAAAGGCCTTTTCCGTTCCGTTCCTACGCAATACTGGAGAAAATGGTTAGGTTAGTGGGGATGGTGGTGGCCTCAGGAGGATATCACGTAAATTACGTTGAGACCAAAGAACGATCTTCATCGGAGGCTGTTTTTAAGGAGGTGCGGGCGGTGCCAGACTATCGCGAATGTCAATCGGTATTTCTTGTGCTTGCTGCTGCGGCCCGCCTACTTTGCGAGACAAGCTGGCACTAATAGGACACGTGCACGGTGGCCTAGGACACTCCCCCTCCCCCTCCTCTCCCCTCCTCCCGTCTACAGGACCACACACGCGTTACAAGTCTGCACTCAATTTGCGCGGAGCCCCAAAAATCAACGATTCGCATAGATAAACCAAATATAAAAAATAAAATAAAAATGCGTTTTGGGATTATACAAGCCGATACAAATATAAAAACTGATTATTTTTAATTTCTAATTTTCTCTTGAATCAGAATTCAAAATTGCGGATCAAACTTTTCATGTACCGTACTTGTTCAGATATCCTTACGAATGTCAATAATTTTGGATAAATCATAAACGGTTTCTATTTATTGAATCATACTATTTATTAAATTCTAAATAAGGTGTATGCGATTTGATTGAGTCTTAGTTCGAATAGAATATTTTTTTTTCATAGTTGTTTTATGTTCATTATTAAAATTTGACAATATTATTTTTTTAAATTCTAATTATTAAAAAAAAATAATTAGCACCGCCGACTAATTTCTTTCAAATTAACAAAAAATACTCATGGAAAGTAACAGTTCATTTGATCGATAAAAAATACTAAGTCAAACATTTTCAGAATAATTCATTTGTTGTTTTCGCTTAACATCCTCATAACGGCAAACCAAGCATCTAAATTCGTAATTAATATTTGTAGCCAAATAACTATGGAACGACAAAAAATATACTTATGTGTACACTTAAACATTGCATTTAAAATAGAAAACCTCAGGAAAACATATTTTACTCGTGTTTGTAATGAAATTTTCGAACCCAACTATCAAGCACATGGTAAAATGCATGTGGACATGTCTTATGGCGGACGGCTATTGAGAGACTAAAAGGCTTGAGAGATTAAAGACTTAAAAGGTCGGTCTGCCGTAAGCATGCTTTGACACGGACATCCAAAAAACAGGGTACAGCAACAACGTATCGCCGCCATTTGCATTTCATAGTCGCCAAATCACGTAGGCCCTAGAAAAAACCACGCCACCAAAAAAAAACCTGATATCACACAACTTAATACAATGAAAAGCCATTTCCAAACACGGTGGTCTAGTAGTGGAAGACGGAAGGTGTATATACGTTTGTGAGCAAACTCACGACAGCACTCCAACTCTGGCGTATTTTTCAGGAGACCCGTGAAGTGCCTTCTACATATTTTCCCTCCTCCTCCACCACCACCACCACCTCCACCTGACAGGACATAACTCGACGCCGCGCACACACGATCTCTCCTCCTCCTGCCTGCATACGTGGCAACAGAAGCATTTGCTAACGCGACGCCAGCGCCGCCCCACGACCGACTTGTGTGACACAACCACACCGCCCTCACTCGTAACTAGTAGACCGGATTGCTAGGCTTTTGTGAGGCGAGATCACGATTCGAATGGTGAAAGCCATCTGGTGAGCGCTATCTAGTGAACGGTGAGATCGGTGTCGATCTCTGTCTCCACTAGGAGAGCGATCTCATCTCGCCTACAACATACGTGACCGCGGGTTCGGTTGCCAGCCTCTCAAATTTTTCGAAAGAGAATTTTTAGTGGCGAGCGTTTTGCTTACTGTACATATGTGATCGCGGGTTCGGTTCCCAGCCGATACATAGTTTGATTAAACATAATTTAGTTACTCTATTTATATGTACGTTTTCGTTATATATATTTTTTGTTTTGCTTTATCAATTTCCCAAACTATTGAATATCAAATTTTCATTTTTATTTTATTGGTTTTATAAATTACCCAGATTATGAACACATCTTTATTAATCTAATTGTATTTATTCATTTTTGTTTTGGAAGCGTTGACTTCAAAGATGTCAATTACAAGAAAAGCACGCAAAAATGAGAAAAAATATTCGACGAAAATCAATATTTGTGAAATAAAGAAATGTTGAACAACAGTAAACTTGGAAGCAATTTGATTCATTCAAGAACATATTTTTAAAGCAAAAATATCTGATGTCAGAAATGTGACGGACGTTTTATAAAACCGCTACATCCGGGCCGCCCCCTCCAATCATAATCCAACCCCTACGTCACAGTATAATGGCCGCTCCTCGTGCGACGTCGCCCTCACGCGAGCATATGGCCGCACGTGATTTGTGCGCCACGCATGCGCAGTGCCCAGCACGTGCTCCACCCCCTCCACCATCCCTCCCCACGCGAATAGAACACCGCATGCAACAGCTGTACCCGTGCGCGCGCGCTCGAGCACCATATGCCCTCCCTCTACCACCACCACCCCCACCCTAGACTGGCGGCATGCTCGCGTTCGTGGAATTTCTAACACTGGTAGCAAAACGCGCCAGAGAAGAGAGAACCGACCCGACATCTGGTGGCGGTGGACGTCGTTTCGCCGTAGGGAGATGGATGGGACACTCCAAAAGTATTGCCCCACACAATAAATATTTATCTTCATCCAACATGCCTGAGTTTTATACAGGTTATTAATGCATCTTTCCACTACAAAATTTCATTTTTTCCCCATAATCTATGTCCATTTCAACGGCCGAAATTTATGGATTAATCAACGGTAAACCTTGTTCCACGGAAACATTCCGTCAGCTTAACAAAAAAGAAATATCCCAATAGGTAAAGTATGCAGGATGTTTTGCTTTTCCATGACAAAACACGACTAAATTTGAGTAGACAAGCAGATTTGGACAAATTGGATGAGAAATTCAGCCCACCCGCCTTATAGCTCTGATCTGGCATCATTGAACTTAAATTTCATAAGGAAACTGACGGACTCTATTCGTGGAACAATGTTTGATGAAACATGACACACAAACCACATTTGCTCTTCGTGTTTTACGAAAAGGAGCACGTTGTTTTCGTTCCTTCATTAAAATGTAGTTACCACAATCTTATTAATTTCATACGTTTGAAGATATGCAGAAATAAAGTTCAGATTGGGTTTGACGTGTAGCTCACTGGTTGGATCACGCATTGTAGATGTTCGGTGAGTTTTATATGGTAAAAAACTTTAATTGACGTAGTGACAAATAAAATGATTTACCCACATTGTTTTTCGGCGAAATTTCCGAGAACGACTTGCGTCCTCATCGTCGTATAGCCGTATGTGACGGCGCACAAGTTCTTGTCAAATTTCCTCTCGCTGGTCGTTCGTTCCTTATCTTTATTCAAATCCTTCCCCCCCTCCCCTCGTTTCAAGGAAATGGCAATGGTCACTGCTCCCGGTGGATCCATAAGCATATAATTAATTCATAAGCACTCGAGCACTGCTGCTAAACAGTAGCTCTAAAATGTCGGACCAGATATCGACCGTGATGGCATATACCTGGTCTTGTTCCGAAGTAACTTACAAACGTTGAAATGGACGTAGATTATGCTGAAAAATTAAATTTTGTAGTGGCGAGAGGTAGTAATCACCTCTAAAAAAAATCAGGCTATAAACTATTTTACAATAAAATTGTGGGGCATTACTTTTGGAGTGATGCAAATTCAAGCGGTTGGGCCTAACAATCAAAGATGGCCGACGGTGTGCCACTCGCTGAAGGTGCGCGCGCGGTTTTTGGACCTGCACGCGCTCCACCCGCAAAACCAACAGGCGAAACTCGCGCCTGGCTCTTTCCTCCGCATCTAGACATAGTTCTGGTACGGAGCGAGCCGCGAGAACAGGAATTGTTTGAATACCCGCGCTGAAACCCGCGTTGTTGTTGTTGAGTTAGGTTAAAAAATTGTTTCTACCACACCGGGCCCAAAATATGTCCATAAGGTGAGCCAACACATCTTTAGAAAGAATTTTTGAAAAATCGCGCCATCAAATATTGAACAATCTACACACTTTTTCTCCACAAGCGGACCTAAATGCTACGATAATCTTCCAGTGACAGAGACCAGCGGTGATAGTTGGAGATAATTTTCCCATTTTAATTATTCGCATTTTGGTGACTGCATACTACGGGGACGTTCAAGAATCTAATCCGGCTTTGTGTATTCCCGGACGATTTTTATCACAGACAAAAATGTCATCCAACTTTTGCATTCGGATTTTCATATTTGCATTCGGAAACGCGCTGACAAACTTGACCGGTTAAAAAATTTCGTTTTTAACCAGGTGAAAGGTGACCAGAAAAATCGAAAAAACGCGCCGAAAATATTTCGGAGGGGTACAACACTCCAACTTTTATTTACCGAACGGATCTGTGCGGTAACTACACGACCCATACATCGAATCAACACAAGCAATCATCCCCAAACAAACCGACATTGTGCAGTTGTTATCGATACAACATCCCCACCCCTCTCCCTGCCCATCAGCCCCCTCATCAGTCGAGGATTATCCCCCTTGTGCCCCATCCACAATAAGAGAGACCAAAACAGAGGGGTTAACAACCCAACCACCCACACTAGACCCTCGAAGGTCCACCAAAGAGTTTTTTCGGTGGTTGACCGATGGTGCAGTGTTCCGGTGCAACCATGGACATCATGGGGCCGCACAAGCCCCGCGCCACCGACTTCTCTACTGCGGCCATCATGGCCCGTGAAGGGCCACCTGCGGCCCCCAAACACGTGCTGGGACCCTGTCGCACTCCGGATTATCGCCAACCAACAGGTAAGCGACAACCAGTCAAAGGGGAAGTTGGGAACCAAAAACAAATGGTTCAAGACTCCATCGGCAAGTCTGATAAAGGCTATGCTGCAGCATTTAATTATATGCAAATTTAATTAGAGCAACTAATGAAATTACGAAATAGTGAAATTACGGAAATGAAGGAAGGCAATGGCAGCTGGTATAGCCATGCTGCCTTCACCCCTAAGCTCTGGACATAGTGCTCAGGGGAATTAGTCACCCCTTAGCCTCAGCCGAGGCTATGAGGGTTGACACCAGTACCCCAGGATCTATTAAACGAGAGCCTGTACCGGGAATTAAACCCAGGACCGCCCGCTCCGGAGTATGCTGCCATACCTACATAGCTAGACGGGACGTACAGAGTTTAATATTAATTAAAACGACGATAAAACCCAGGACAATTTCGGGGTTTGACGAACGACTTGAGTTGGCAAGACTCGGAGCACAAAGCAAAAAAACAGAACAGACCCTATTAAAATATGACATTATGTCGTTCTGTAAAATGAAATAAACCATTTCCTTACATCACGGCACGATCATTTGAGAAAAAAAATTGAATTAAAAAAAACAAAAAATCGCTCTCCATACGCGTTTCCACCGTTGCAGGTTTCGTCAGTGAAAGCTAGAAACGTTTTACACGACTTGGGCATGCTAGAATTACATTTATAAAATTATTTCTTTTGTTGGAGATATATGCGATATGCTTATGATTCATTAATTCGTAGTAGATGTGTGTACAATTCTAGTTTAATATTACTTGTTGGGGATACTTAATATTTGAATGAAAATGCTGTTCCTGGAAAAAATAAAAAATACAAATCTACAATTTGCATAAAGTTTAGTCGAAAGTTGAGAATGATTTATTCTATTTTAATTTACGAAATAGTGGTATTGTTTAATATTATTTGTACAAATTAGTAGGAAAATAAAAACATTATTTCTGTAAAAAAAAACTATTGAACAGCTTGGGCGAATTTAAAGTCAACATTTGAACAGTGGTGAATGAAATATAATTAAGTTCAAAGAAAAATATTCTTATTTTTTCGACAGATTTGCGCGGGCTGATGGTCCCAGGTTCGGTTCCCGGCTGCGCGGGCTATCCCGGGACACTATCCCTAGCTTAGGACGAAAGTAAAGAATGTCTTGTTCACAAACCTGAACAATAACAAGTGGGAGACGTAAAATACCAAGCTAGAAATGTTTCTTTTAAAAATTATGTTTACGCTCAGATGCCAGATGTTTTTTGTTTTTTTATTATTATTATCAAATCACACACTGTGACGCTTTATCACCCCTCGCCTCGCCAACGTAGAGACATTTGACGAGGGTAGAGACAACGTAGAGACATTAAGAGCAGAATTTCGCTTCTTAAATACTGTCTTGAATTGACAACTACGATCAGAACCAACAAGTTCTTACAGCAAGAACGTCAAAGACCACTACAATTAATATTTTAATTAAATCGCATTAAAATGCTATTTGGATACTGTAATTCAAATCGACTTCAATTTGCGCATCCGAAATTTAAAAGTAGGTCTCAAAAGTGCGGTCGCCGTAGTTCAATGGTAGAGCATCCGCCATGTGTGCGGCGGTCCCGAGTTCGATTCCCGGCTCGGGCATTTATTTTTCTATCCTGAGGCACTAATGAAAATGTGCCCCTCTACAGTTGCTTAAGCGATTAGAGGGGTACAGAATCCCTGCCGTTATCTTCACTTCAGTGATGACGATCATCGACTGTCATAAAAATCGTTCGTAATTCAGACACCTTTTCGAACCGGAAATATGGCGATGAAAAGTATAAGACATGCTGTGACGCATGTCAAATCAGTGCCTCAATTGTCTGACCAGATATTACCTATCAGCGTGGTTCAACTTGCCTTTAAAATTGATGTATGGGTTCTTAATTTGGCTATTGGACAGTAGGAAATTAATGCTTGATTATTCGTATACTTTCAAAATATATTACTACTGCCTGTCTCATAAAATTTCTACCGATAATGATCGGGTTCTACACTCTTAATATATATATTTTTTTAATTTAGTTTAGTTAGAGTGTAGATCCCGAGTAGAAATTTTATGAGACAAGCACTCGTAATTTATTTTGAAAGTTACATGCTAGTCAGAGTTGATTTCGACTGTAAGGGGAAGATAAAGTTTGCTTGCATTTAAAAGCATGATCGTAAAAACAACAGGTAAGATTTATCGTTCTTAACGAGAAATTTCGGACGGAAAAGTTCATACAAAAAGTAAACTGCATTTTAAAGCACATTCAGATAATTTGCCAGTTAGGAAACAATTTTTTATCTGAGAATTTAAATTGCATAGTAAAAGTTTAACCAAAAAACAAATTTTTAGAATTTTGATTTGGCAATTATTGGTCACATTTCCCATCAAAGGGCATATCGGAAGAAATGGGCACCGTAACAGCCTGGATGACCTCAACAAGGGCCACAATATGGGGCCGCAGTGCCCTTACCATTAGCATTTATCCCACCCCTTAATGTATTGGAGGTCCTAGAGACACTATGCGTGCATTTCCACAAATCGTCAGACGCGGTATTCGAATTTAAAAAATATCTATTTTCAATCACTGTTGCGAATATTTATATAGGAGATTCTGTATCCCTCGTGTTGCTATGGGAATATGTGAGATATTCATTTTCAACAGTACCCATGGATATCGAATAAACGAGAGCCCGAGCTGGGAATCGAACCCGGGACCGACGCACAGAAGTCGCTTGCCACACCGCCTGGGCAAATTTTCATCAACATACTGTATATTGCACCATATCTCAAATTTTTATTAAAAAATAGTTAATCGTTATCCAACAAGCATGATACATTTTACAGGTGATAAGGCATCTTTCCACTACAAAATGTCACTCTCTCCCATAATCTGCGTAAATTTCAACGGTCATGAGCCACCTCGGATCGAGACCAAGTATGCCATCACGGCTCATGCCATCAGTGGCTTTAACGTGTCGGTCCAGATTTCGACCGTGAAGGCTTATAACATGGTCACGTTCCGAGGTGGCTCACGGCCGTTGAAATGGACGAAAATTATGGAGGAAAATCAAATTTTGAAGAGGAATGATGCTTTAATCGGTTGTAAAAGAAAATCAGGCATGCAGGATAAAGATAAACTAATTTATTTTAAACATGGGGCATTTACCTTTGGAGTGGAGTCGATAGAGGCAAACTAAACAATATATTTTTAAAACTCCAGCACAGATAAATTTCTATTACAGCGCGCTGGTTTCTACTGGAATGGAGCTTATGGATAAATAGTTAATTTTGTAGTGAAATCGATGATAAAAAAATCAGGCATTTTTGAAAAAGATGAATTATTTCTTTTTAAATGTGGGGCAATAATTTTGGACTGGAGTACGTGCAACTTTGACAGCGCCAAACTAAACAATATATTTTAAAAATTCTATCACAGATAAATTTCTACCGGATCGCGCCGGTTCGTGCAGCCCATCCTCCCTCTCCTGCCGGTCCGGCCCCGACCCAACTCGCTGCGGCCCCGGCGAGGACGCCCTCTCCGACACCTACAGCCTCAGCTCCCACGACACGGAGGACCTGGACGTGGAGCGGTCGTCCGGTTGCTGTCCGACGCCGCCCCTGGCCGCGGCCCCCTCCGGCAGCAGCAGCGCCCCGCCCCCGACCGGAGGAGGACGCTCCGGCCGTAAGGGTCAATCGTCACGCGGCGCCCAGCACGGTGCGGACGGCGACAGCGCGGCGTCCGGCACCAAAATGCAGATCCGGCCACAGTGCAACTGTCAGGAGTTGCTGGTGGCGGATTGTTTGTTGGAGACGAAGGATCTGTGGGATAAGTTCCACGAGTTGGGCACAGATGATCATCACCAAGACTGGAAGGTAAGCCGACCTTATTATTGACTCCTACGCAAGTCAGGACAATTAAAAGTAACACCGTAATTCCAGGATGTAATTTTCTCGCTGTAACAAACCTTTTTTCGGAAATCCTATACACATGGATCTTTATAAATGTCTCCCTCAAATCAACCCGAAAACAGTCAAAAATTTAACAAAAAAAGACAAACAAACGGAGCGCGTTTTTCTATTAAAAAACAAAAAATGAAATCTGTTTGGGGCGGTCAATTACAATCATAGGTTAAATACTACTTCCATTTTTCTTCCCCTGACAAAACAACTGGTCGATGACAATGCAACACTATAGAATCCCATAAAACCCTTATCGTGCTCACCAAACGCACATTAATAATTTTTCAACAAAATCTTTAAAAACAAAAACCATAAAAACTGTACATGTTTGATGTTTCCTTGATTTCCTAATCAATTAATTCATCAGCAGTCTTCGATAGAATTTCATCATCATCAACCAGTTGTCTTGTCAGGAACAAATGTAAATAGTATTTAACCTCTGCCTTTAATTTTACCGCTGCAAACGGAGTTCACTTTTCGTCAAGTAACGACCAACGCGCTAGGATAAAAGCAAGAGTTTTCTCTTAAATCAAAAACAATTAGAAAACGTTCGTACATTCGAAATATATTTTCAGGGGGAAAATACAAGTAGTATTTAACCTTTGTCTTCAATTTTACCGCTGCATACTGAGTTCATCATTCGTCAAATAACGACCAACGCGCTAGAAGAAAAACAAGAACTTTCTCCTAAAATCAAACAATTGGAAAAAAACCATCCGAAAATATCGCGCCGAGGCCCTATCATCACTCAAGCCACGACGGACCTGACAGGAGGGGGGAAGGGGGCAGAGGCAGAGGGCCCGTACGGCGTTGAAAAGCTTTAAACGCGACCGTCTGTCTATTCGGGGAAAGTAGGGGCCATGACCTTAACGCGCGTGCTAGCAGAGAGGCAGAAGGAAAGGGGGGGAGGAGAGGGGGAGGCGCGTGCCAAATTGGCAATCATCCTCTTGACGCGGCCTGTTTACTTTATAGCCCCGACGCTTTGGCTACCACCACCGCTATAGCTTCTGCTTGTCCGCACCGAAGATGATGTTGGTGCTAATAGAGGGGACAGGGTTGAGGGGGAGGGGCAGGATTGGGATTGGGATGGTGGTGTG
>JAUJYS010004672.1:0-11712 GCA_033995665.1 Melogona broelemanni | reverse complement strand
GCGCGCGTTCCGCTACACCGTACACGTCCGATAGAACGTATTTTCTGGTCGCTCATGTCTTGCTCGTGTAGTTCAGCCGAATGACGTTTTAAAGTTTGTTAAATTCAAATTTCCCGCTATGAATTTTGCCTTTTGGAGGTGAGGCTTTGTTAGAACAACTGACGCGCAATGCATATTGATATGTCAGTGCGGAAATGTCGATCCCTCTCTTCACGTGTGCGATGCTGCTGCCGGTGGACTTAAAAAAAAAACCTGAAATAGCACAAAGGTTTGCTGGTCATTTTTGGCTGAGTAATGGCGCTACGACAGGGTGGTGTCGTTTTTTATGACTCACGGTGTAGTTCGTTGGGCTGTCCACTCTTTAATTGACATTATTTTAAACGCATTTCAGGTTAACGGTCAATGGAAAACCAAGGACAAACGATTACTACTGGTTAACCTGCTCATGAATAAAAGTCATCAGATTCGTTTCAAAGAAATAGTGTCCAGCCTTCTATTTGGCGGTTAAATAAACGTTGAAAAGACGTTTTCGGCTGATTCAACAGCTGCTTTCATTCGATTACAATTGAAAATTGTATAATTTAAACCCGGAAGCATCTCAAGAAGGTCCTACGGGGTGGATACCATGCACGTGTTATCACTGGTTTTGGATTTGAGACTCTGTACCATCGTTTCACTATGAAGCCACCAGAATCTTATATTTGCATTATTTGGTGTTGCTATGGAAGATTGCCACATTGTATTGGAGGGGGCATTACGAATTTAGACAAGCACTAACCTGTTTCAAACTATCGAAAAATAAAAATATAAAATAAAATAAATACGAAATTAGCATTTTTTGTCTTTTTGAATAGTTTATCGTTTTAATTAGAACATGTCAACGCTAAATACAACATTTGTTTAAATTTGCGTAATCGGGAAACCAAGAAGTTCCCGAAATAAAAAATAGAACGACTTGAGTTGTTGATCTTAATAAAACTCAAATGTGAAAACGTGACAACAGTCACCAAAGCGAGAAATTGTGCGAACACTACACACAAGCGATCTTAAAAATGTTATTAAATTGAATTAACATAAATAAAAGCAGTTTGTATCAATTTAATGAAACCCAGCGAATACGCCTGCAAACGGAAATCGCAAAAAGGTAATAGAAAATGCTGGAGTGCAATTTTTAGTCATGATCCAAGAACGAAAACTAGAAGCTGCAAAACATCTGTCAAACTCTGAAAATAATTTAGAAAGGGTTAGCACAATTAGATTGTAAACCTAGACTTTGCATACGTTTTATTTAGTAGACAGGTCGTCGTTTTTATTTGACTGGTTATAAACTTCACACGTTTTGAAAATACAAGTTGTAAATGTTTACCGATCCAAAATGCCTAACCAATCCACATGCCCTACGCAACAATTCGAAATTCCCAAAATTTCATTTTATAGGATCATGACAATTCAGGATAAATAAGCATAAACTCAGCGATACAAACATAATCACTTCCAGTTTTTATCAGAACAGCGGATTGCATATCCTCGAATTTTGCTCTAGTCTAGCAAACGTTTGTACGCAAGCTTAATCACCTGACGTAAAAAAACGTCACTGGATAACATGTAGCTTTGTTGAATTTAAACCAGGAAAAAAAAAGAACCAGTGTGTTAAATCAACGAAAATTTCAATTTTTAATTTCAGACTATTTTTTGTAACAAAATATTTCGGATCGAAATCATGCATTCCGTTGTCAACATTATTGTGTGCGCACTGGCCGCCATTATATTTTTTGAGATTCTCCTATGCAAGGATATGCGGCAAGTGGTCCACAGGAACCACCACAAAGATATCGTTCAGTCGATAGATGACAGCAGCAGTGTCGAAAAAAATGACGGAAGATTCTTCATCTTTCGATTCGGACCTGTCAACTGCACAGCTTGTAAACAATCTTTCGCTTCGTTCTTTTGCTGCATCAAGGATTTCAATTGCTGTGAGTTGCAAGTAATTTTAAAAGAGTCGCAAAGTGGTTGAAACTTGAAACAGACAGACAAACAGACAATCAACCCTCAAGTCATCTTAATAGAAAGTTTTTTTAAATACACGTACTTCCTATGGTTTTTCTTATTGTCTGGAAACTGATAAGAATTTAATGGTATCACTGAGAAAGTGTTCCGACGCAGACTTATAGGTTGTTGATCACAATTTAATTAATTTCCATTATTTGTAACTTTTTTCAGGTTCATGAGAAAGAACAACATATGGCTGTAATACTGAATGACTGAATAATCGAAGAAATCTTAGGTGGACGTGGATTAAACCTTCAAAATAAATTATCAGCTGATTCAACAGTTACTTTAATTTGTCATGGGAGATGGTGTTGATTTTCCTTTTGAATAAATTTTGACGAGAGTATTTTGATTGTTTTGTTTGTTCTTATGCAAGATATTAAATATAGCTGGAACATAATCAAGATAAAAGTGAAATCCAACAAATAAGTTAAACTAATATGATACAATATTAGTAAAATGCATGAGACTGGGAGAATGAAATTGCAGCTAAAAATATATGCAGCGTTATATTCACAACATAAACAACTATGCTCTGTAAAATGTAAAAGTTGGCATCGATTGTAAAGCTAATGTATTTTTTATCAGAAAAACTGCAGTACTTTTTAATATCAGAATATCAGACAAAATAAAATTACCATCGAAAAACTAAAAACTTTCTTGAGAAGTGATAGTGGCGAACAAAAATCAAAGAAGTGAAGCGAAAAACCAAATGGTGACCAAAGAGTGGCCACGGCCCATGGCACAAGTGGAACTGTTGGTTTTCAACCAAAATAATTGACCGCAAAAAAACAAAAAACAAGCGAGAAATTATACGAACCACTGATAGTTTCGAGTCAGGTGTGGAAACTACCATAAAAACATCCTTCAATTAAAGTTTTATCAAAAACCTGTCTGAAATAGACGCATCAATTCTTAGAATAATTTTGAAAGGGCTACCTGTATCTGATTGTAAATGTAGATCTTGTTCACATTTTATTAACTAAACAAGTAATGGTGTCTATTTAGCCTGTTATAAACTACATTCTTATTGAAAATACTAACAATAAATTGCTGACCTAAATGTATAGCCAGACCCAAACCAGAAATGCCCTAATTTTTATTTTATTGGATTACCCCGAGTCAGTATAAATAAGCGGTACCTCAACGATCAGAATCATAATCACTTTCAGCTTCATCAGCTTTGTAACCAACGTTGAACACTATTGTAGGTACCTTATAGTTTTGATCAGAGTTGTGGCAAGTTACTCAAATGATCCTCGTTAGTTATCAACAAGAGGACGAAAGACGCTATACAGATGTATTTACCGTTACTTAGAAATAGAAAGTAACTAAACCGTTACAAGAAACCTTTCTGAAAAAAAAACTAAACCGTTACATTAAAGCAACGAAAGTAACGTCCCGTTTTCGGACGTTACCCTGGAAAAATTCGTATTTGAATTGTGTCTGACTGTAGTGCGAAGGTACCGAATTCGATTCCCGACGTACTGATAAAAAATTGCTTCTCGCATAATGACATCGCAACACGAGGAATACAAAATCTCCAGCAGTGATTGCCACTGTGATTATCACTAAAACCATGTCCTTGATTAATAAAATTCGGAATAATTGAATCTAGCTAGTATAAGAAAACTAAAAACAGTTTGTCACCCAAACGAATATTTCAAATTCCAATTTCAGACTACATTTTGGACAGACATCATGCATTCCGTTGTCAAAGTCATGTTTTGTGTGATGGCCGCCATCTTTTTCGAGATGCTCATGTGCGAAGATGGACTCCATGCGGTCAAGTGGGATCACCACAATGACGTCGTCCAGTCCATCGGAGACAGCAGCAGAAACGCCGACATCGACGCCAAGAATGACGACAGGATCTTTATCTTCCGTTTTGGAGTGCTCAACTGTACACAGTGCACACAGACATGGCCCAAATTCTTGTGCTGCTTGAAAGACGCCGTCTGCTGCAGTAAGACATACTTCTTTCATAAACAGAAACTTCTTTATAGTTCGGAAAGAGAGATTATATTTGTTATCAGAGTTTAAAATGTAAAGAAAGCAAGTTTCGGTGCTATAACGAACGGGAAAGACGAATAGAGTCTGGCTAACTCTCTTATATAAAATGAAATTACATTATAATAAAATTATATTTTTGTTATTTAGAAGTATTAACATGTACGATCCGTCTAGCTCAGTAGGTATGTCAGCAGACTGCTGAGCGGGTGGTCCCTGGTTCGATTCCATAAGTAGGCTCTCGTTTATTCAATATTCTGGTGTACTGGTGAAAATGCGCCCTTCATTTATTGCCTAAGCAACACTAAAGGTACAGGATATCCTGCAGTAATATTCACTCAGTGAGGGGAATTTCCCCAATAAAAAATGTTAATGCCATGTCATTTCTAAATACCAGAAATGTTATTTTATTTAAGAGAGTTAGCCAGAGTCTATTCGTCTTTTCCCTTCGGTACTGCACCGGAACTTGTTTCCTTTTTATCTTAAACTTAAGACGTCCTAACCCGTCGGCTGTTCTGTGACAGACATTTATCATTATCCCTTTCCTTATCCTATCCATATCCCTTGCTGTAACAGTTAATGTTTTTAGTTTTCTCTCCCAGATTGCCAGACATTGGCAGCTATTTGTTATCAGAGTTTAAATGTTGTTTTTTTTCCCTTGTTTATTTCAGGCGGCTAAATTTGCTCGAACAACCCATATTCCACACCGTCATGACATCCAGGATTTTACAGAGTAAAAAGCAACCATGCCGCTTAGGAGGATAACATATTTATTCAGTTTCCGGGAATATATTGGTTTGAAAATGTGAAAAGGAAATTATATAGCCTGGTGCCTGTTCAGTAATAAGGGATTCAGGTGAACTTTCAAAAGAATATGGGCTAATAAATTTTTTTAAATGGTAATAAATGAATTATGACATGCTATTCAAGTGTTGGTCTCTTTATTCTTATAGAAATTCGGGTTTTCAGAAAGGTAAACAAGAAACAAAAATGAAATTATTGATTCTTGGTGTTTTCCTTCCAATTTTATTTTGGAAACGTAATTTTTTAGGTAGACCAATAATGAATAATTTTGTAGGTAGACCAATAAATTTTATTACACCAAATAAATCAATAATCCCAATTTTCGATTCACAACTCAACAGTCCAATATGTGTCTATAATAATCATTTTTAAAAAATAAAAATAAAATAAGAAATAAACTATATATTGGTAGATAAAAACTATCACCTTATGGCGATCTGAAAACATTCAAAAGATGTATCTGGTTCTGTCGTGTCTCCTGGTAGCAGTAATGCTGAACGCACCTTTTGTGGACATCACGTGTTTTGCTCACATCATAGCTCCAGCCCAGTCAAAGCAGCTGGAAGAGGCGGGTCGCATAATCCTTTTGATTAACACCCCCAATTGTACAACATGCATCGCCAATCTATCGATGTTCTGGTGTTGCTTGAAGGATTGGGCATGCTGCAACTATGGTAAGGTCAAAAGTTCATAATAGTTTTTTTTACTAATAACACCGCTTTGTGCAATCTATAGAAATTCTACATAAATAATTCATTGACATGCATGATTATGTAATATACATTAATAAATTATATAAAATCATGCTTAAATATTCAACGTTTTTCTACATAAGATTTTTCCTTCACTATTTAAGTGTTTTCATTTCTTTCAGGATAATACGAAGACTTTTTAAGGAAATTGTAGTTATGTGAATTCGATTGGATGAAAGGCGCAAAGTGAACACAGAATGATATTAAAATAAAATATCCAACAACAACTTCTTCAAACATATAAAACTTTAATGGCAAAAATCATTACAAATACGACTGTACATTGGTATAAATACACACAATAAATTAAATAATTAAAGTGGTGTGTCATACGGACACATTACTTGGTATTGAACATGTACAAGCAAATCAAATTGAATAAAAGTGCAATTAATATAAAATCTCTTAATCTTTTGGGTGTTGTGATTACCCTGCAGCTCGGGTTGTGGTACGCACTGTTGTTGTTGTCGTCGTTTCTGTTAACAAAAAAAAACAGTAGATCAGTAGATATTGAAAATACACTTTATTAAATGGAATAAAATATCACAACATACGACAGCTATTGAAAATAATTTTTTGCATCGAATAAATTTGGAACATAATTATTTTCTATTTAATTTGTTTTAATTATTTTTAATTTAATTTGCCAATTCTTACTTTTAATTATTTTCAGTTTAATTTTTCAATTATTATTTTTTTATTGTTTTCGATTCACTAATGCGAAATTTACCATTATTCGACATATCCGAAGGCAGCCAATTCCAGACATGGTTGATGGTTGCGTTGCGAAATTCAACATAGGCTTATACGAATTAATACTTACTCCATACACAGCAGTAGGATCTTAATATACAGCAGTTGACCGTGCCCAGGTACACGTAACAGTTGGAGCAATTGATGTTGAATACCGGTAGGTCCTTGATGAAGGTTAAGGAACGGGATGGACGTGGAGTCAGTGAAGGGGCGGCTTGTTGGGTCAACGGTTGGGTCAAAGGTTGACCCGGGACCATAATCCCGACTGGGAGCATGAGGCACCAGAGAGCCACGTAGAAGAAACGACCCATTTTTTAAATTGATTGCTAACCGAAGATGGAAATAGTAGAAAATGTGATGTTCTATATAGGCTCACTCTACACAGACTACACAGACTGTCCTAGTCCAATTTGAGAACATTTCCTAAATTTAATATTATAAAATTCGAGAGATCAATATACTGAACCAGTGTTACAAGTGTCCCAAAGTCGAATTATTGATAGCCAATTACAGGAATCGAACCAAGAGCAATGAAATATCGTATGAGCTATTTGTCTTCATTTTATGCATGTTTTTAAAGATTAAAATATAGCATACAAGCTAGTACGATACCACAATGTTTAAAAAAAAATTGACGACACAAAATTCTAAAAACTAGGACGACTTTAGGTAAAACAGGAAATGGACGGCGAAATCCGGAAAAATATTTCACGTGCAATAAATTCAGAACTGTCTTCTATTTCACGGGCAATAAATCGAAATACGTCACAGGTAAATAGACAAAAAATACATATTCAACTGATGCGGAAATAAATCTACAATTTTATGATGACACTTTACGTTAACACAATCAGTTATAGCACATATATCACATGTGTATTTTCAGTTTCTAATTTTATTCGAGTCGCCAATATAACTTTGGAAAGTCATTGACACCTGATACTAAAATCGAACAAGCTTTTGCAGTTGAATTTGTCTGTTAGTAATTTCCTCTCTCACAAACTGACCATTTCACCAAAGTTTAAGCAAAATTAATTCACCAAACAAATTCACCAAAAACAAAACAAAACAAAACAAAAAATAGATTCCCAAAGTCAAGAATGAAAGCATCGTTACTAGAAATTGTGTTCCTGGTCCTATGTGTTGAATGCCAATCAGCGCCGCTGGACTTTGGAGTGGCGCCACCAAGCGGTGTTACCGCGCATCAACGTACACTGTGGTGGCCTATTGACTGTCAGCTGTGTATTTTCACGTGGGGTGAACCATTGTGCTGTATCAAGAGCATATGGTGCTGCGGTAAGTGTGGGTTTGGAGGGGAGTTACGCAAAATGAGGATAAGACTCGCACAAAAAAAATTGTATTGACCAGCAACTGCTTTGCAGAATGTACGAGATTGCGTGCCTATCTAGATGCTCTATCAGTGTCTTGAGCGTTACGCTTTCACCAGTACACAATGATATCAAATAAACGAAAATCAAAATAAACGAGAAAGAAGTCAATCGCAATACCGACTGGGCTAGAGCTTCTGAAACCTTGGACACAACTGCGCAAACAGCCTACTCAAAAATTACACCACTATAAATTTACAAATAAAAAAACAACATTTTAACACCATTTGCGAATTATTTTTTTTTTGTTCTAAAACGTAAACTATTATTCTGGCACTAAAAATATTTTTTTGAATTTTTTACCTTTCGGAAAACCTTCCGTTTCGCACATTTTCGAATCCGCCATAGCATAACCTTGAAACGCAAGATGCTGCCCCGTGTGGGATGCCAAGAAAAACACACAACGCGCGCGAGCAATGCAGGAAAACTAATTCAGAATTCACATGGGCAGCGAGTAACTGTTGTGTGTATTTGGAACGCCCGTTTTTTCTCGAATCATTTCGACAAATATATGTTGTTTTTTTGTATTATTATATTCTACTTAGTTTTCAAAAAAGGCTTTTATAATTACTAATAAAAATAATTGCATTTACAACTTTTGCAGGGTTCGTTCCAACCACCACTAGAACTGTAACAGCAGGACGCTAACAGATGAGTCATCCTACAAGACTCATCCTACAAGATATATTTCTAAATAAATATTTAATCTAATGGATATTGACTTGGCAATTTTATTATATATTTTTTTAGCATCAGCCATTTTTTAGCATCAGTCATCAACCATGATGCTGAAGCTGGAACTTTCTACAGAATATATTTATTGATAAATTCGAAACAAAATCATGTAATTAATGTAGTTACGAAATGATTTTCTTAATAAATGTACAACTTTAAAAATTATGCTAATAAAGTACGAAAATAAAATTGTCTTTAATATTACACAATATTTTTGTCGATTCATTTTGATTGGGTCTGTTGGTTCGTTATATTCGTTTAGGTCAGTGAATATGGCAACAGACTGCTGAGCGAGTTATCCCGGGTTCGATTCTCGGCGTAGGCGCTCGTTTATTCGATCCTGGGGTAGGGGCAAAAATGTGCCATTCGCCTATTGCCATAGCAACAGAAAGAGTACACAATCTTGTGCAGTCATATTCACTTAGTGTGTAAAAATATATTTCCCCACTAATTTAATTTTTCTTAACTTGAATTTTATTTTGAGTACTTTCATTTTTTTTTTTTTGAGTACTAGTTTTATAAATTTTATTTTGCGTTCTGCATGTGTTAAAATGTCTCACGGTGACTTTTCCCGAATTATTTATCGGACCAAAGGTTGTTACCGATTGAACAAATATGAATCATTTCACCAACTGCAAAACACGATAACCGTATCTGAACATGTAAACGCGCCCGCTAAACTGCACGTGATAATACGTCACAGCAAATGCGATAACTGTTGAACTGTTTGATAAGACCAGGATACAAGGGGCGTGGTTAGGCAAAAGGAAAATCAAATTCGACACCAATTCTTCAAGCACAACAAAATAATTTAAAAAAAAACAATCCACAGAGCAGAAGAATGCTTCAAGCTTCAAGTCCGGTAATGAATAATTTTCACTATTTGATTTTAACTATTACAATATCTCGAGTTCTATTCCCGGTCGGCGCAGGCTCTCGTTTATTCGATATCCTGGGGTACTGGTGGAAATGTGTCCTCCTATTGCCTAAGCAACACGAAGGGTACAGAATTTCCGGCAGTGATATTTACAAAATATCATCTATAAAAAATTCCGTATTAGTATGGTTTTGAGGTTTTAACATGTTCAATTGTCTTCCAATCATCTGAAAGGCCATTCCCTACGAGGGATACTTCGATGGCCCAGTGGAACCGGGATTCAACTTGGTGGTGGTTGGACAAGCCTATCTCGGATCCAGCAGGTACGCAATATCACCCGCAATAACCATCCAGATAATCATGGATCTGGTGGTCCCAGTTACTGAGTTAAATGGTGAATGGCTACGTCATTGAAATGCGTCTGTTCTTTTCTCAAATTTTCAAACACAATGACGACGGTCTTTTCTCACTCGCTGGCAGCAATCAGCTCAAAAAATCGAAACGGAATTTCCACGTTGGCCGAAAGGGGTGAATTTTTTTATTTTTCATTTGATCTACATTTCATCTAATTTTCGTTTCATCAAACTGAACAAGACCGATAGCTCCACCAGCCAACATTACCTATGAAATAATAATGACAAAAAAACCGAAATGACAAACACACCTACTTCCCAGACAGATCAAAACAGATCGTTTCCACTCTAGAAGCCAAGCTCGTGACTGGTGCAATCACTTCTCGTGCAACTGCACGTGCTACTTTGGCGAGCCAATCACTTCTCGTGTAGCTGCACGTGCTAGTTTGGCAAGCCAATCACGTGAGCCAGAGCTATTCAATAATGGCCGCCATTGTAATGCCAATTAGGTTCTCTATCAACCTGTGCTGCGGCAAGACAATTCCCGGTTATCCTCAACCGGAAATCGCCTTTCACCTGAACGTCCGTTTCGACCAGTTGTGCATCGCCCGCAACACTCTGATCGCCAACGTGTGGGGTCAGGAGGAAAGATCCAATGGATTTCCTCTGTTGGCCGGAACTCCGTTTCAGATTATGGTCAAGGCGGAAGCGCATCAGTTTGACGTGAGTTCATCTTTATCGTTGCATTGTCAGTTTCTTTAGTCTCCATGGAATTCAGTATTTATGCGCCGTCAGTGGCGAGAGTAGCCATTTGGCAGAAGTGAGAGCCCCTAAGCCGTTAAGCGATGAGGAGAAATTCGAAGATAATATTTAATTCAATTGAAGGTTTACGAGCGCGAAAAACATTCGCAAACATACGACGCACATAATTTAAATATTTAATTCAATACTCTTAATTTTTATTTTTACGTATTTTGTTTGCTACTGCAAATTATCCGCAGGTATTGGTGTTGATGTTAGACTAGGATTTTAAATTGAAGTACGTCTTCAAATAAATGCGTAATAAATTATAAGTCTTTTGAGAAATGCGTTATGATTACCATGCCATGCCTTTCATACATGATGTTTTAAATCTTCATGCTGTGCTCCGCCAGGATTTTAAATAAAAATAAAAATGTTAATGAAATCTAATGAATTCCGACTTTCTTGATAGATTTTTGTGAACAGTAGCTACTTCGCCAGCTTCAAATACCGAATCCCTCTCAATCGGATAGCAACTCTACGCATTCACGGCGAAGTCATTGTGCAACACGCAGTGGCCTCCAGTTTGCCTGGTGCCCAGGTATGACTCGCAGAAAAATATTCACATCACCCCCTTTCAAATAACCATCACCAAATATTAAAAACAAAATTGTCTTAAAACGTACAAAATTGAAATACACAACTGACCACAAGTATCAATCTCCTTAACATCAATTGTGCCTGCTCGGGGTGCACCGAGGACGAACGACGATAGGTTGGCTAGACCTCACAAAAGAACAAAGAAATAATTAATATTTGCGACACAAAAACAAAATCACGAAGGACCAAACCTTAAACCACCGTCAACATCCTAAATTTTGAATGGATAAAATCATTCAAGGTTCTATTCAGTACGTACGTTTGCATGCAACCAAGCATTTCATCGGCATAGTTTTGAATGATTTTTTAAAAAAATATGTAAAAATATAAAAAAAATATATATATACGTAAACTTAAAATTTGATCATGACTGCATGAGAGCGGTCTTACCGTGTTAAAAGCTAAAATGAATGAAACGCTTCAATGACACGGAGCAAAAGTTAAAATGATTGTCTTATTTATTCCAGTCGTCTTTTCCAACAAAACCGAATTTGCCCCACAAGTTCGTACCACCACCACCCTACATGAAATACGGCGGAGCGGAAGTGTCAGTAGGCTGGCCACCACTATCCCATTCCCTCCCCTGCCCC
>JAUJYS010004671.1:0-11714 GCA_033995665.1 Melogona broelemanni | reverse complement strand
GCCAGTACCACAGGCTAACGAATAAACGAAAGCCTGTGCCGGGAATCGAACCCGGGACCGTAGGCTCACTGACCCACCGGTTAGTACGCTTCCCAGCAGCGGGATTACAGGAACGCGCCACCGCTCCCAGACGTATTGACGGCTATTGCAGCGATTGTATGCTAACTTATTAAAACAATTGAAATTTAAAGCGAATTTTTATTTACGCTTGCACAAATTACTTCGAAATACCAGACTTTCACAGAATATATCCCTGACTTTTGCAATTTAAAGGCCACTTCTCCTGGTTCAAAACCAACTGTCAACATAAGCCATGTTTTCTTTATTTGCGGGCCCTGCTTGGTCTTCCGATTTCCGCACGACTCTCAACGTGTGTGAATCAATTCACGGTTATTATTTCTCAAGAAAATTTTATAAGCATCGCCTAGCACAATATTTTTTTTTTTGTTTTCCGTAAAAAAATATCGCAGTTCGGTCGCCTCACTGAACGTTAGTTTGAATCAAGTTGACAACGGCCCGAGTCCAATGTTGACAGCGTAATGCAGCGCCCCCTATGAGCATAATATTTTTCAGTGCCATCTTTGCGCTAGAAATTTCAAAATGAGGAGTTTATCAACACCCATGCCAAGTTTTGAGAAAATCGGTTAACTTTTCGCGAAGATCTGTTGAGATGAATTTAGGGTGCCTTTTTTTGTGCCCATCCTGTAGAAAGTTAGGAGCCCAGCAAACGACATGATTAGGTTCCATCTTTTGAAGGGAGAAAAAGGTCGACTCGGGCTTCCTGCAGTGTGTCAAAAACACGTGTTCCCCGTATACAGTCGCACACACACACACACAATCGGTTCGCATTAGCCGGGTAAAGCGCTTCGTCCACAGATTGCGTCCTTATCGGTTTAAGGCACGTGCCTGGTAAACCAAAATGGATGAGGGGAGGCGTCTCTCCCGCTAGATTCCAAACCAAAGTCTGAATACGATGCAATATGCAGGATGTCCTTTCCGACTGCCCGTCGCGGTATTTCAAACGCCAAATGGTCTACTGCATACATTACTGTGGATATCTGGTTCATACGGGTCATGGCGAAAGATGGACAGGTTTTATCGTTAAGATTTGGGAAAATGTATTGTAAGAATGTGTTGTAGGAAAATGTATAATAAAATGTACCCAATAGATGCCCATGCGCAATTGTCCCCACTATGTATTTTAAATTTAAAATTTTTACAATTATGTGACCCAATTGGATATAATTTATTCAGACGTTACCAGGAGACACAAACGACTGTAAGCTATGTGTCCAAACCCATGATGCTTTATAATGAACAGGAATCATCATTGAAGATAATTTAAGATGCTCGTGCAAGTACATTCCCCCTTAATTGTTCTAGTTTTCCTTTTAGGCCAACGTCTAACGTTCCCAAATTTTCTAATGTTCCCAAATGCTAATCGTTATGTCGAATATATCTTAATTGTTACCCGACCTGGTAACTTTGGTTCCATTTTATAAAAATGCAATTTATCAATGTATATAAACGTTCGGGCAATGTATATATAAAGTCAAGTAAAATTGAATTTAAATTGCAAGCAACTTCTTAATTAAAAGAAACACATCCATTTAACAACTCCTTAATAAAGCCTAGACGGTGTCATTCGGCAAAAAAGAGCCAAATATCGCTTCAACACGCAAAATAGTCGTGTGTACGCGTAGACGTCCTAGTGCCCCCAAGGCTAAATACATAATGCCGTAAACAATAAAAAAAGCTCATAGCAGTAACCCTATTTCAACATACGTGCGCAGCACAATTTCAAATCAACATAATGCACATGTTTACACATTATTTGTAATAGCCTCATGATTAAACCATCGCCCTGTACATAAAATAAACATTCGCGTTGGCACTGCGAAGTAAATCGCGTGCCCAGGATCTGTTGTATAGGGCCTTTACGTCGGTCTGTTCAAACCCTCCTGAGACACGGGGCACCTTCAGAACTTTTGGCCACGCCAACCTGACGACAAGCAAGCGTGCCGATAAAACCACCAGTTTAATTAGTTTTAATCGTCAGCAAAATCGTTGGTCGCATACAAGTACAGTAGCAGTCACAAATGCTTTACGGTGCTACAGGGGTGTTGTTCACACTCGGGGTACACAAGACCATGTGGTGCCACCTATCGGGAGAACTTGTACAGAGCACCATCGAATACAACTTCACTGGCTTTTTACATGCAAAGGAAAAGTTTAGCTACAGTTGCGCAACAACGCTCCAATAGATGGCGCGGGATGTCAAGCTCCTCACCCATGTGGTTAACAAGTCCTAGACAAAATATTCTTCCAAGTTTTGATATTCCTTGGTGTATTTGAATCAATAATTACTAACTTTACATTTTAAAAAGAAACAGTACGTCTAGACAGCATTTCATTTGTCGATCACGATCGAATCCCTTTTATTGACAGACACGACATAAGACACCTTAAAAACACCTAAGATCGTTCCCATATTTTCAAATATTAAATAACATCTTTAGAACATGGTCCCGTGAGGATTGATGCCTATACACGGTCTACATCGACGAGGAAAAAAACGAGAACGAAATAACGAGAGAACGCAGCCGCATCATCGACAGCCGAGGCGATGGTGGTGAAAAGTGGTCGCGCGTAGCGAAGGCGGTGGCGGGCTGGCGGCGGTGGCAGTGGCAACAGTAATAACAACAATGCGAACGACTGCGAGGAAAAGAAAAACATAGTTCGACAACTAAATTGCTAACACGAAGGAAATTGAACGTCGGGGAAACGACTTCAATAGAGAGACAATATTTGAAACATCTGTTAAGCAAAGGTGGTGGTGGTGTAGACGCGTCGGGGAGAAATAATACTGAAAACGGCAGGGGTGCGTAAGGCAAGCAAGATGAAAATAGATGGTGAGTGAGTTTTGCAGGTTTTTCCCAATAAATATCTAGGTTTTTTATGGCGATTATTGTTGGCAAGGGGTGGCTGCTAAAATGTTACTGCAATACCTTCACGTGGTTCAATAGTGAAATATTGAATAATTGATCGAGTATTTAATATATTTCGCTGTTCTACTGATTCAATTGATATTAATTTCAGTATTAATTCACGAGGAAGCATGATTTCGATTATCAACTAACGTTCGTACTCTGTGGATAACGGTAAACAATTCCCTGATTCGGTTGTTCGAATCTCTGCCTGGTCTAAAAATCCCAGGTATTACACACCCACCCCTCATAGCTAAGACTTCCTCGACCCCCAGACGACCCCCGGTTGGGGTGATTGATCTTTTGTATTAGGTAACTTGTCAGTAAATAAATAAAATAACAATTCCCCCCCACCCAAAAAAAAACCTCCGATATAACTGAAAATATAACTACTGATTTTTGATTATCGAATGGGCTAAATAATTTATACTCGCGATTACGTAGTATTCAAGGAGCAACAAATTAGACCATCAACAGAGATAGGGCCGTCCATTAAAGACATGGTCCAAGACGAACATTGAAAACGAGCATTTTTATCTATAAACTCCATCACTGAACGTAATGAGCGCGAACTCAATTTAAGTTCGCGGCATTATCGTGAAATTCCTAACAAAACGGGGTTGGAGGAAATGATTTTTCCTCAAGCCACTTTCGCGCTATAGAAATAACATTTTTAATCTACATTCCAACGTCTATTAACCCTGCGCGAATGGAAAGCTACGAAAACGCGCGGCAAACCAAAAATCCTTTTGTCACAACTTCGGCAGCGATGAATAAAGCCAATATTTCACAAAAAAATGGCATGCAGAAATAAAAATGTGTACCGTGAATCAAGATTGGCTTTCAAACTTAATGGATTCGTCTTGGTATGTTGAGCAATTTGTTCTACCAGCACAAGCCCTGGGGCAGAGTCCAAGAAGACAATGTGAAGTTTCTAATCCTTGCGCAGCATAGTTCCGATGTATTGAGTAGTAATGAAAATCTCAAGAGTTAAATTAATGAACGAGAAACAGCGCTGCCCACGAAGCAGGCAATCACACAATACTCGCCAACCATGCACGAAGCTTCATGACAAGCATGCAGACTACATGAGGGGACTACATCCTCGGTGAGCGCCGAGTAGACTATCGTTGTGTCGTTAGTGTCTTTAAAGTTTCTTCGCTTTACATGAGGGGAATTTAATCTAAATTCAATTTAAACTATTAGCTGGCCAAATAAGAGGAAAGTGTAACCTAGACCATTTAGGAGACGATAATAAAACAAAATTTTCTCCTAAATGGTCTAGCCTTACATATTAGTCTCCACCTTACATATTAGCTGGCCGATGAAGTGAGAAGTACACTAGTTCATGCAGTGCATAGTGTACTTTAGGTCGATAGTGCAAGCAAGTTGGACGAATTTTCGTCCTTCTATTTTTGTTGCGCTTGGTTTAGAGCCTTTCTAGGCAAGAAGAGATCAAAACTGCGGATGAAACTGATTTTTTTTATTATTGGATTTGCCAACGCGTCTCCGAGGCAATCGCCTTGCCGTCCTGAGGATGTGCCTACCTTTTTATTTATCATCCTAAGACCGCGAAACTGTGAGGCTATTCCAAAAAAATATATATAAAATCTATAATTTTTTACAGTTGTTCAGAATGCCCAGATTAAAATAATTTTTCGATGCAGTCGCAAATGTAAAATCGGTAGTATGTGAAAATGCAAGACCACCACATCTGGACGGAAATGGAGACGTCCAGATATGATTGATACTTGAATATTATTTGTTGTTGTTCTTGAGACATGGCCCATAGCATTTAAAATCGAAGGTCTATTTTTCGTATGTCCAAATGCAATATCAAGCACAGGAGTGGTGGGGGTCTCAGTGCGATATAGGTTTGGCAGAGAAAAAAAAAGAAAATTAAAAGATAAACAAGTTGTCAGCGATGAACTACGTCCCTCGCGTCGGAAACGGGCGGGGGAGGCAAACACGTCAGATCGCCGAGTAGTGAGAGACCTGCGTGTACCGAACGGTGGGCCGAGAATGAAAAATGCATCCTCGTGAGAACAGAGATTAAGAGGAACAATTTCGTAGATCGTCTTATCTCGAATGGCGAACTAAAATTATCCTAATCTTCGCGGACCTTTTTACTTTGTCTTTCATGATAGTGCCGAGGATTATCAGAAAGCCAAGTGCGACAACAACGCCCCTAATTGTCCAATGCCAGACTTGCATAATATATTAGGTAGAAACCTGGAAGGCACAAAGAAATATAAATGTCCAGCCATCTTCTCTTAGCTTGGTATCTAGGTCATTCATTCGTGGACACGATGGTCTCAGGAGGACGCGCATGTACAGCGAGAAAGCGAGCGAGAGGAAGACTAGAGGGGAAAAAATCGCGCTAAATTGAGAGATTGTGGAGGGGAGGGGAAAACGACGAGAAAGAAAAGAGGAAGCAGCAAGAGAAAAGAAATCTTTAAAAGGTGTTTTATCGATCGTTCGACATTGATGGATCATCCCCCAAAGACAACTAGCGCCACATGATGCAACTGCGGGTGCGGTGGTGGGGGAGCAGAGCCGCCGCCTCGCAGTGCGGCGAGGCTACAGCCAAGGAGGTAGACAGCTAGAAATCTTGAAACTGTCAGTTGAAATCGAAAATGATACAAATAAAGTCGCACTACAGATCAAGTGTTTTTGCTTTCATCTCGTTCAGTGTTTAATCATATGAGGAACGGAAAAAAGCAAATAGAACAAACCTACTTATAGTTACCATTAGAAAATCGAAGGTGTATGGTTTTTAACGTTTCATTTCTTTGCCCCTATCGCTCGATCGCGGGGACTAGAAAATGGAAGTTGCTCGCGCGGGATTGAAGCCATGGCGTTTCCATCACGCACCCCTTCATCCACCCCCCCATTGAAGAAGAACGAGCTTTTCCCCAGTCCACCCCACCAAGCGTACCGCACAGCATAAATCCTGGGCATCTCTACACGGTACAAGACATGTCATTATCAACCAAACACGAAAAAAGGTAATTGTTATGAATTCGACGTGAGCAGAAAATTGTATTTATTTGCACGACACGCACTCAAAAATGTTTTGACAGTGGCGTACTCTTAGAGATATTTAATGTTTATCCTCCTTCCTCCCTAGAAACCTCTCGTCTTGCAAGAGATGTAGGTCCCCCTAGTAGCTCATTTTTTAAAGATTGACTAGGAGACTAAGAAGACTAGAGTCTAGAAGACTAGATAAAAACCTGCGTTATGATAAAAGATTATTGATTTGATTCGAACTTTCAGTGGACGAGTCTAACTAATCGACAATTGCTGCTCGTACACATTAATTTGGTCAATTTGGATTATCAGAATTGCGATGTTTCTATATACATAATATCAGTTTGTATCGCCATTAACAACGTTTGGTGGATATATTGTACATATGCGTATTCTGGTACATTTTAAAATACACTAACAGTACAGTATATCACAGAAATCAGTGGCGCGTTGGCCGTTCTCAGTAAATTGACGCTTCATTTTTGCAATAAATTTTATTTGCTGTGCAAGATTTAAATTAACTTTTTCTAAATAATTAAAATCGGTACTGTGATTAGGCGTCAACACATTCGGAGATAGGTGACCTAGGCCACCGAAGAAGGGAGAAACCGGTGCGGACACGGTTATTTGTGTCTCCCGGGATGAGGCGTGTGTGACGAGGCAGGTTGGCGACACATTATACGCGTCCACTCGCGCGAACGCAATGGCAATAAAGCTCGCACCGTGAACGCGCGACAGGAGGCACCCTCTCCATCTCTCCCTCGGCTCGCCAAGGCTCTACGACCCACGTAACGGCACAACATCTGTAAATGGAAGCGTGGTCACGCGACATTTGGATTTTTAACGGGAAACGAATTTCGGACACAGACTCGAGCGAATCACACCGGGGACTAAGAACGGGAGGTGGACGGCAACAGCGGGGATTCAAGTTTTGTTCCCAAGTCAATCAAAATTCAATTTCCGATTGACTACCATCACTGGATGAGTTAAATAATACGTCACGTTTACGCTCCGAGATGCGAATCGAATGGACCTGGTATATGTGGAAATTGATTTTTTTCTGTATGGATTGCTTTTTCGTGCTATCCAATCGCTGTTGGCAATGCTTTATTTTTTGCAGTGGGGGTTTTGCAGCGCTGTAGGCGAGTTATGCGTGATTGCCTCCTTCCAGGGCGGCTATGTTTCGCACGGAGTTTAGTTGTACTGATACGCAGGAAAAAAAATGACCTCGAATGGTAATGAAAATAGATTCCATCGACCACAATTCATATTTTTTCAATTTTAAAATGATTAAATTTTGATCGAACATTGCAATCAAATTCCCCAATATGTCATTGTGACCCTGAAGCAGAATATTTTGGATTTTTGGAATCATCAATTACTTTGAAATCGATTCGTGAACAAATATGGCTAAAATGGCTGGTATAAGTCATAAAATACATATTTTTAGAAATCGCTAAAAATAATCAGTCTATCATAACAACGTGTGTTTATAAAATGCGGGTAAAAAATTGCAATATTTCCTGACCGAACGTTGGTCGAGCGCAATATAACCGCCGCATAGCCATTTCTCCTATTTGAAAAACGCTGGCCTACAAATTTTATTTTTAGCCGAAAAAAATACACGACTTGACAGTGGTATTGCGCCGGTTGCTATACCAGCAGAATAAATCGTAAAGCATTTGCAAACAAAACCTCGCCCCGAAACAACGCTCGAAAAAGTTGGAGCAGCAAAGCTGTTGGCGATTGAATTTATGAGTGGAAACAATCATAACACGCATAAGCGATTTACAAGTTGGAATAAAGGCATAATACACACAGAAAAGGAAAAAAGAGAGAAAAGGGAGCTGGGCTGATAATGTTGGTGGTGGTGGTGGTGGTGGTGGCATAGGCGGCAGCAGGAGGATGGGAAACGGGGGTGGCAGGGTCAGATTATGACGCGCTCTGAAAATGTTCCTGGCTACTGCATACATAACCAAAACAAAGCGGGTATATATAAGAGAAGGGGAGAAAAAATAAAATAAAAACAACGAAGCAATGGTGCGTAAACTCATGCATGTATTCGTGTGAATGATGCAATAGGTGGTAGGGCGAAATGGCGAGCAACATAAACACCTACATCTGCCTAGATTCTTCGTTCGCCATCAAGCATGAACATGTTGTCTGCACACTATCATCGCCTACGCGGGCGTGCTATGTCGCCGTAACTTTGTTTTAACGAAAATATTGTCTTTAACCAAATAAAATATTGACAACACTGCACTAGGCAGAGGTGATCGGCAGGAAAAAGACGGCATTTGGAACACTGTAAATGATCTGGCAGAAGGTATTTCTTTTATTTATTCCGGATCACTGTAGTGAATTAGCACTACTGGAGGTTATTGTGCCCCTCGTGTCGCTATTTATGTTTATACTGTGAATATACACGTCAGGTTTAATCTTTTTTTAAAAAAAACCTAGATTCGTAACGCACCCCAAACTCTAATTAATTCGTAAGGTATATTTTAGAAAGTAGTGAATTCGTTCTTCAGTACAATTGGTATAAGTAGTATGTGGATACACTTCACCCATTCTACGAGTATTAAGTGTGCACCACTAATATGACGTCATGCTGCATGGTAATTAGTCCCAGGTATGGATTAAGAGACGCACTCAGCGGTCCCAGGTAAGGATTAAAGACGCATGTAGCGACTACGTCCACACACGACTTTTAACAAACTCGCATTTAATCCACTTCTGCTTGGTACGCGGGTAATGTCTAATAAAAATATGGCGTCCGTGATCCAGTGCCAATTAGCCGAGTCGTGTGTACACGTAGTTTTGATATAATTTTCGTGTTTTTACGCTTCCATTCGTGGAACGGGTCACGCATGCGTATACGCGCACGTGCTATCCGCGTGCACGACAGAAGGGCCTCGCCCACGCGTGTAACGACCTCGTTAAAATGGCGAAGAGAAGGGGGAAATGGCGCGCATTTATTCTTCGGAGAGATGACGGTCGCCATTGGTTAAACGGAAAGCGGGCATCCCATAATATGGAAGTGAGAAGGGGGACGAAACCAATAAATTAAAATAGTAGAAACCAAATGCCACTCACAAATTAAAAACCTATCAATAACGCAAAACAAAAACCGCAAAAACAAATCCCACTGAAAAGGTAAGAAAGTAAAGTGTTGAGCAAAGGTTTGAGAGCGCCACTCAAAAACTTGGCGAATTCTGTTATTTTTATATACTGTCCGACATTGAGGTTACTGGGCAGGTCATTGAGATAAAAATAACAGAATCCGCGAAGGCCACAATTGTCCAAAAACCATTTCAGACGGCTGACTGTTTACTTTACGTGTACCATTCCATGGTGACAATTCATGCTTCATAGGTCTGGTTTTTAGAACCTATGACATGCGATTTTTTTATTTGTATTTTATTTCTATTTGTGCGATTTGTGTCATCTATGTTTCTACTCATACATAAGTTTGGATTTTATCTAAGATGAACATTTTAATTTTGCTTGGATACGTCAAAATATCCATTCAAATCGTTTACTTGTGTGTATATTCGCTGCAATCGAACAATAGTTCACATGATGAATTTGATCATACAAGGCTACGAGCAATTCTTAACACGAATATCTCCTACATCCAAGCATACCATAGTATCTCATCAGTATTTATTTTATTTTTTTGGAAACGTAAATATTTGCAATGCAGTACATGAATAATACATGGCAATATTTTGTCTATGTTCTCTTCATTCGTCAATATCACGATGAAAAATAATCGTTTATTTTTTCGCTCAATGCGAAAGAAAATTCCCTGTTTTCATTTGCTTACATTTTTCTATTTGCCATCAGTAAAAAAAGATTTAAGCAAAAAATTCCAATTTCACCTTTTGAAAAGAAAAAAAAAATAGTATAACCGTACACCAATTTTGTTGCCGGCGATGATGTTGCTAGGCGAAATAGATTTTACCTAATAGAGCAATCAGTTGGGCAAATCAGTCTGCAGTCACTATAAAGTCTGAGCTGCCTTCTAGAATCACAGAATAGCTAAGGCGCGGCAAAACCATCTTTCGGAGCAATCGAGGACATCATTATAGGTGTTTACAACGCACAAGTTCCGTTATCTATTATCCCTTTTGCCGACTCGTGCTCCACGAGTCAGTGGCTTTCGATTAGATTTACAAAGAAGTTTGTAAAATGAGCAGAAGCTGGGAAATATTGAAGCAACTGAGTTTGAAATGCTGCGATTGAAATGCAATTTGTATGAGGCACCCGATATGGAAACGAAAAACTACAAAAAAATGCACTTGAAATAAACAAAATGTAATACTAATTCAAACAGCTGCGTAAACGTAAATTTGCTTCAAAACCAAAAGGACCTTAAAAACAAATACTTAATGTTTTCTTCAACTTATGTTTACCTCTGTAATGCCCAAATCAAACAAAATACCATAAATTGCACAGTAAAATAACTTATTTCCTCTATAGACAAGCGTACTTTATTTGCCACAACATTTGAATAGTCGTATGTATAATTTTGTATGATTATTTGTGCATTACGAAAATTAAAGGAATCAACAAAAGTGAATGTTGATGTAGGAGTGAATCTGAAAGCCGAAGACTGTTTGCCGTAAGCGATCGTTTACACCAACTGCGTCAGCGTTTACGAGTACCGACCATAAGCCACTTGCCCTAAAACGCCGCTATACTCTCCCGGAAGAAAATCTTTGAAATTATTTCGGATCCATCCTTGCACACGCGACTAACCATTTCAAAGCTAAAATGGATTTGTAAGTGCGGCATAATGCTTTAGCAACGGCTGGAAGAGAGCGCTGAATACACCAACAAATACGCAGATGGTGTATGCGCCGTGTAACATTCTGCCCAACTCCCAATATTCCCTAAATTTCGCTTCCATTTCCCCTATTCCTTTTTCAGTTAGTGCCAAAGAGCGGTTACCAACTAATATTCAAACATTCGGCACTAATATCCAAGACATTGATTCATTCTTGTTTTAAAATGTCAATATACTTACTGTACCTGTCCTGAACATGTAAACGTATTTTTCCAAATATTACAGAAATAATTTCTGGTCAAGTCAAATTACTATGAGATTTGCTCCTTATGTATCCTTGCTTAAATGTTTCAGTAAAGTAAAAAGATGGAAGGAAAGCAAATTCAGAACACGCAATCGATCAGTACGTTCCGATGGCTCAGTGGGTATGGCAACATCCTACGGAGCGGACGGTCCCGGGTTTGATTCCCGGCGCAGGCTCTCGTTTATTCGACGAACCTGGGGTACTGGGGTCACCTCTGGGCTTCCATTAGGGAGTACCCTCCCTTACACTCCTCTTCCCCTTCCCTGCCCCTCACATATCGCCACAGCGACACAAGGGGTAGTAATCCTGTAGTGAATAGCACTACAGTGATTTAAAAAAATATTTGTTTCCGCATGACACGAGACAGTCAATATTCGCATGTAATCTATTCAGAATTTAACGGAATATTGCGCAAAATATTTCCTAATATTTTTAAAATTACATGTAGATGACAAAAAACTTGTGCAGGTGAAAAGCGACGCCATTTTGAAAAGCTGCTGTGTTTAAAACTTAGTCCAGGCTTCCACCAATTACACTTCGTTGTTGAGTATAGCTGCTAGCCAAACGACGTGACTGCTCTTATCTGACGACCATTTAGCGT
>JAUJYS010004670.1:0-11716 GCA_033995665.1 Melogona broelemanni | reverse complement strand
CTCGCCAGGAGCCAGCGACTACTGACGAAAACAAAAATGGCTCAATGAACCGACGCTCGGTTTGCTGTACTGATGCTTTGATTTGCACGCTGTGCGTGCAGTCGCAGCGACTAGTAGCGTAGTGAAATACAGGCTTTAGGGAAAATAATTAACTAAGGGAAAATACCTAACTAAATGATGGGAAAATAACTAACTTGAAGAAAAAAATAAGTAAATTAAAGGGATAAATAAGTAACTTAAAGGGACAATAAGTAATCTAAAGGGAAAGCAAGTTACTTGAAAGGGAAAATAACAAACTTAAAGGGACCACTTTGGCACCTTTTCTTACCCCGGGCGAAGCCGGGCACATTTGCTAGTGTATATATATATCATCATTCATTAATATATTTGTGCCAAATTTCGTAACAATTCGGTCATTTTGAGGTGAGTTCTGAAGCTACGGCTGGGGATTCGTAAACATATGAATCACGGTGTATTTGGCGCGTCGAATGTGCGTATATTGAAAGTTTGTTTTGAGGTTGACGTCACGCACGCGCACGCGCACACACACATACTCTTTCTTTTGCAAATTGTGTAGCCGAGTCCTTCTTTCGATATCGGAAGTACGTGTCCTTTTGAACTCTTCCACAATAAAATAATAAAAAAGTATATATGGGTTGACGGATTTTTTCTCTCCCCGTTTACAATTTGCATCTATTTTCGGTCGTGAATAAAGAATAGGATTTTCTGATTTAGTTCAAAAAATTTGTCACACAGTTGGTAATGCGCAGAATTTATTTAATAAAAATGTTCCCATACCCGAAGCTTATACCTGTACAAGAAGTTTTGTTAATCCTGCGTGTGATTAAAATATTAGAAAAAATAGTAATTTTAATTTTTAACCATCTACAAAGAATGTCATAGCGGTAAAATAATAATCCTCTCTGAGTTTGCTTCGCGATATTTTTAAACTGTTGTTAAATGAGCTTACCAGTATGTAATTGCGTCTCACCTTCCCCTTCCTCCCTCCCGCCCTCCCAGGGAACAACCTGGATAATTTTTCCAATCCTTGACGTCATACTTAGTTGGGGATTAATATTAACGCATACCTCACATCGTTCAGGCCGAGTTTTATTCCATTCGGAAGACGACCACACCATTTTTTTTTTACCCGAAAGGTGCCAGATCGGGAATTGAACCCGCGTCACAGGTATAATAGTTCAACGTGCGAACCACTATACGCCACACGACACCTCTAGAAAAATTATTTTAATTATCTGTAAATTGGCTTTTAAGTTCCATCAGTGGCTGGCCAACTCAGGACATTGTCGGGAAGCCCAATTGATTTCGGCAGCATTGATTTTCAACGTTAATGTGTTTGCCACTCACTAGATGGCAGTGACTGAAGCTCTTGGTATATACCAAGAGCTTCTGTCAACAGCTCTTGAAAGTGGGTTATCTTCAATTGCATTGGCACACTCTCTATCGAGTGATTAATTTCGAAAACGCGCCCACTTTGGGCGTCGGCTGTTCAATTGCAGCCGTGAGCCGTAAACAACACGTAATTTAGTGTTTCAATTTATTGCCGGAAAGACCGTTTAGTATTCACCCGTTCGACTTAGAATGCAACATAACCTCGACAATATTTTGTTTACGGTTATTACCTTGTTACCGGTTATTGATTCTGATCAAGTATGTGTGTGATAAAGAATATGTCAAGGAAATTGAACATTTAAATGAAATTTGACAGTAAAATTAATTTTTTATTGTAATGAAATTTGACAAGAAAGTTTTTTATTTTTTATTTAAATGAAATTTGACAAGAAAATGAAACTTTTTATTTAAATAAAATTTGCGAAGAAAATTAAAAATGTCCAGACTAAATATTATTTGATCCGAAATAACCTACTTCATGAAAAATATATTTTTTTACGCTACCTTCTATTCTAATTGGTTATGCCCCACACTCGGTATCGCTAGATGGCGTTTGTATCGAGTATCGATGCGCAATTCGTGGTTGGGTCTATAGAGATTTACCGTTTATTTCTTCCGCTTTTCGGAGCCCATTTGCGGCAATCGGCAGTCTGACCCCGGTGCTTGTAACTCTAGTTTAGGCCTTCGATAAATCAGGTATTTTTTTACCCTTCCCACCTCAATTGAACCCTCGACGAATAAATAGTCTATTCGTTTTTCCCCTCCTATTGTAGTTTTATTTCACTGATTTTTTTTCGGTATTACTTTTTCTTTCGTTGAGACATTCTCGTTAGCTTGTCACTGTGTATATCGGGGAGTCCAACCATTTTAAATTGATTTATTTAGTTTTAAAGATTTTCGTGCGATCGCTGAGGGGGAACTACGAATTGAATTTCCCAGTGTCCTCCTGAGACCCTTATCAATCACAAACCACATATTGTATCGAAAGATATGTTTACCGTGTTCAGTGAATGTTAATCGAAACCTACGAAGAAATAATTATTCACAAATACTAATTTATTTGTCAAAGGGGTTTTGCAGGCTTACGTTTGAAGCAAAATAAGGTGGCGCTCATTTTGCCATTTGGCAGGTTGATATTGTTGCCTCTAAAGGCACTATGACACCCGAACTTTAGTGACCGCCAGGAGCGCTGAATGACCTGAAGTAAAATAAAAACCTTTCGATAATTCTCCGGTCATGCAATCCATATATCTTCCACGAAATAATTATCTGGATCGCCACCAGAGGGAGAAATGACGCCGGCGTAACTTACATGCAAATTCGGCACATAGAACCATTGCATTGTTCATATGGGGGCGTGTAGAAACCGCGAATTTTGCATGACCCTTGTCATAAGAGATTACATTCCTGGTTGTACACACGAATCTCGCTTGATATGAATTGGCATTGTGAAGTCTCCATTATCTCAGCTTTTGTGGAACACCCATCTTGGATTGTGACGTAGTTGCTTGCCAAAGTCAATTTTACTGATGATTTAATTGTTTGAAGACTTAGTTGTACACAAGGGGTCTTAGGATGACATATGGCCTAAACTGGCCGTCATTTATAATGCTGACGAAATTGCCAAATAGACACACAGGAAGTGCGAGGGTGAATACACTCGCCGAACACGTATTTTATTTCTGGTATCGCAAAAAAATACTCCACCCTCCAACAATGACTCTCTGAATTATTTACTTTTCAGCGAAACATGCAGTAGTTTTTTTTTCAGGCAGGTCTATAAAATAATGTCTGACTGAACGGGACATTGAAATCATTATTTTATTTGTGAAAGAATTGAGGAATGACCAAAACTTAGAAGGTCCAGTTTCTGACAAATAATACCATGCCATGCGATAAATTCATTTTTTAAAATAATTATTAAGTAAAAAAAATCACGCCACACGCCATTTCACTGACATCAATGTTTTGCTGCCCCGAGGTGCAAGCAATCACACAAAGCATAGGTGCAACGCGGGTAAGCGTTGTGCGTGAGTTGCGCCCGGCTTGCAAGAGATGGCGCTAACAGTTCTGCGTGCGATGCGTTTAATGGGATTAGTGCTGCCCCGTGTATGCATGCAATCACATAGGGCAGATGCAAAGCTGGAAATCTATTTTCGAGAATATTTGCATTCGTGATTTGTAGATTTATATTTTCAGTGGTAATTTTCCAAAATAATTATTTTTAATTTTTCGTTTTGCAAGATTTTACAAACCAAATTAGCGTCGATAAAAGCAGAAAACATCGATAGATTATCATTTACCGTCACCCCTGAGCTTCCATTAGGGAGTCCAGAGCTTAGGGGTGGATCCTGCAGTCTGGCTATTCCAGCTGCCATCCCTCTTCCCTTCCCTTCCCTGCCCCTCACATATCTCCAAAGAGACACGAGGGTGCAGTATTCCTGTAGTGCATTAGGCGCTACGGTGAATTAAAAAAAAAAAATTATAATTACCAGAAATGCTACACTATTGCCATTACGATTGGACTAGATTTGTATCGCTGCAGTGGAAAGTTCTACTGTATCTGAAAAAAAAATATGTCACTATGCTTTCCTAGCCTCGGATTTATCTTTCACTGTAAGGAAAACCGTGCCATCATGGACTTTTTTTAATTAAAAAAGATTACCGAAAAATAGTCGAAGCTATCGACTTTTGCTGATTTCGCAATCTTTCTAGTCGTTTCTTTTTTAATGTCAATTTGTTCGGCTCTTTTAATAGACTGTTATTCTAAACTTTCATAGCAGACGGCAAGAAAATCTTTATTAAGTTTTTGAACTCTATATGACCAAAACATTTGCGAATATTCTTTTTTAATTTCGTCGTCGTCGTTAGTGAAACAAAAATCCAATTTTGCAAAAATTGGCTACGAAAGCTGGCACCTCATTAGAGGGATGTGTCAAACAGAAAACAGCAAGCTTCAATTTGCTCGGAGATTATTAGTTCATTTTTTTTGTGCTTCGTTCCCCCCAAAAACATATCCGCTTACCTCATTTTCGATGCCATCAGTGAAATGGGACGATAAAAAGTTTCTTCCTTCCTTCCTTCCCCGTGTATCGATTTCTGTTTCGGGCCAAAGTTAGTTGTTAATTAAGCCGCTTCACCCTCATTAATTTATCACGAAAAGTACATCACTTTTTTTTGCTTGTCTGACGGGCTTCCTTAAGAAACACGCACGCTAAGAGAGTTGCACGATCCAAACACATTTTTATAAACTGTGTTTAGTTCTTGCATAATCCCCTCGTCTTTTTAAAGAAGCCGTTTATAAATTCGTAATTATTAGAACTGCAGGCAAATGGTACGTTAATGAGGAGAAATGGGATTTTCGCTCGGTGATGGCTTCACGTTGCCTGTTGCCAACATGCATGCATGCGTGCACACATGCATGTTACCGCGCTTTAATTAAAAAGTCAGTCTAGCTGAAGCTCTTGTCATTGCTGTGTAGGATTAAAGGAAAATTTATTGTATTTTTTTACCGCTTCATTTCATGTTAAATTTGTTTATTTTATTTTTAGAAAGCTCCTATATTCTATTAAGCTTTTAAAAAAATTGCGATTAACTATTCTGAAAAAAAAATCGAGAAGCATGTTTGAAAAAATAAACCGAGTATATAAGGCTAATGATGTGGTTGTCTACTATATCTCGAGCTGGCGGAAATATAAAAATATATAAACGACTCCAGACAGCGCCTCAACAATCGAAATTGCGAAAATATATGCGAGTAGTACGTCGTGTTGAAATATTGATTGTAATGGGCCCGTGGCGTACCGAACAAAATTTCAACGACGAGTTGGCTAGACTCCGGAGATGAAATTCAAGTAATTAACGATGGTGGTGTAAAAAAATACACGCAGAGACAGAGCATGGAACCATAGCATGGAAAATACTGATTAAATAAATATAACCAGTAAAATTTACCTTTACACCTGACATATTAATGGTTTCTTAATTATCGAACTTTATTCTACTGGTTTTATTTATTTAATCAGTATTTTTCTTTGAATTAATGTGTTAAACAATAAAAAAAAACGATAGAATAAACCCATAACTTTCATTTTTTCGAGCGCCATCTAGCCAGCGACTTTACAAACAAATAGATAAATACTGGGGAAGACGGGTGTGGAGACTGGCAAACGTGCAAAATGGTTAAACATTTTTTTAACACGATAGTATCGCCACCTGACGAGTATTTATCCCGTGACAGAAATTTAATTTAATCCGTGCTCAAGGAAGCGCAAACGCGTCTGTTACGAGATTGTAGTAAAAAAAATATTTCAATACATATTTGACACGGTTAAAAAAAAATCATTTTCATTTAATTTGGAATGCATTCTGGAATTTTTCATCCACGGAAAATACCATCCGCCAAAAAAGAAAATCCATCGCCGCCATTAACTTTATTGACGTTTAGGCCTACCTCTCACACCAGTCTCCCCTGCGGTTTCATCGACAAAATGATTGGATGTTAGGCCTATGAATGGGAAGGGCGGAGGGATAGGATGGAGAGAGCCGTTGCCATATTGAATCTTATTTTCGACGGCAATTTTGGCCGCACCTTCCGTCGGGTCGGGCGAGGTCAGCGAGGCTAACCCCGGGTTCGATCAGCGGAATGAAAAAAGAATGATGGATAGCTTTTTTCCTAACCGTCCGGGTCAGTCGGGGGTCACTGGTAGGCGTATTCGCGGGAAGGGGATTGGTTCCTCGTCGGGATAAAACCGAACACACCCGACCATCCTATATTTATTCGATCCATCGATTCAGATACATGTACAAGGTGCCCCCATACTACATGTATGTAGCCACCTATGCGAAGTTACAACGCCTCTGCCAGTGTACTTAGAAACCACGTCGTATGGCTTACCGGCATAGTAGGTGCTCTGCTTTGTCACTAGACGGCGCTCATTTATGCAGATGTTTACAGGTTGTCGTTTTATTTATTTTTTATTCCTGATCACTGTTGTGTATATCACTACAAGATATTCCGTACCCTCTCGTGTCGCTATAGAAATTCCGTTTTCCGCTAACCGTTTAAGCGTTTTAGAAACTTGTGCTGCATGCTGTCGGCGGTATACAAATTTTTTGACATTTCTCCCCCATAGTTTGACATGCATACGTTAAATGCATACGTGTTGCACTTTATTCAAAAAATAAAAAAATACTTACACAAGATAAATTTAATCCTTTAAGCGATATTATGTTTTTTTGATGACTTTTCGCATGTTTTTTCCGCTGGACGATATATGTGTTTTAAAAAACTGAACAAAATTCGCTGTGCCTTCTGGTAAACACACAAAAATAATGTTCAATTACCGTTTCCAATGTAATCTCCGAGATAATGTTACCAGATTTTCCGTGCCCGTGTCATTGTCTGTGGCCATGTCTTCCTCTCCCCCCCCCCTATTTGAACGACCGACATAAAATATAAACCCAACCGTATATTGATTAATGATACATATTCCGCTCGTAGGGATTTGCATTTGATTATAGCAAATTTGGAGGTGGTGGTGGTGGTGGTGGTGGTGAAGGCTGGTTCGGGAACCGTTGTCCGGAAGTTCAAAGTTGGGGATGGTCTCCGGGCTTATCCGTTCGAGCGGTTCCATGTGTCTACCGCGATTGCATCAAGGAAAAAGGGAGTGTCAAAATCGGGACAGCGTCACTAGTGTGTAGCCACTCGCGGGTGTTTGCTTCGCTTTCGAAGAGGCACTAAAGCGAAACCTTCGGAACTTTGATTCGGAGCCGGGCTCCGAAATCGAGGCTCTCGGAGGTGAAATAGCGGATATTTTTGGGAGATACGAGCGTTTTCGCTCAAATCAAATTTTTGAATTTCGAATCAAAGTTCCGAAGGTTTTGCTCATATGTAAATGGGACTTAATAAGAGCGAAAACAGTTTTCGGTTAGAACAAATTATTAGAGCAATCCAAACAAATGTAACAGTTTGTGAATGAAAATACAAGATGTCTCTTCTTTGTCTCACCCTCCTTTCTCGTCCCTACCTCGCTTGGCTTACAGATGTTTAACCGCAAAAAGATCTTTTCGCTCGCATTAGTCTCTTTGAAAGCGGAGCAAAAACCCTCGAGTGGCTACTCACAAGTGACGCTGTCCCCATTTTGCCACCCCCATTTTCCTTCCATCTTTTCACAAGCAACGCAATCATGGGCTACCGTTCGTGCTACGATCCACCTCCCCACCCCCAACCCTAACCCAGCGCTGCTCACTGCCAATCTTCCGTTGATCGACGCACGAAAAATGGAGTTCCCGGTTGGGGTCCCCCGCGGATAATTTTCAACGAATATGCAAATCGAAGTCTTAGGTAACGGATTGGGACTTATCAGAACGCCAGCATTAATCTTATTCTTACCTTGTCACGGGGATTTCTTTACCGGCATATTGTCGTTATTCGGGACTATAGGCAGGCATGACTGGGCAGATTCTAGGCGCGTGTATGGTGGGGTAGACTGCTTAGTAATTAGCCGAGATGAATTGTCAGATTTTTTTATTTTCTCAACCAGAAAACAATTTCCGCTTTTTTCGACTTGGTTGGTCTCTTATATTTTGCGCGATCTAGCCAGCTTTTCTTTTTTTGTTCATTCTACCAACCTCCGAATCTTCAATTCCCCTTGCGGGACTTTGCAGGCATACAGCGTTCCGCTGATAAAAAAGACATTTTTCTGTTCGTTAAATATGATTTTGTTTGATTAACCATTCTTGCTATAGAGCTACCTGTGGCGTAAAATCTCCACTGAATCGTCGACCAACCTTACGTAACTTTTGGTGGTGGCATGCACAAAAAAGGCGTTATTTGAAGTTCAGAATTGGAAGAATCGCTAGAGGAAATTTTGACGAAGCGAAAGAAAGCGTTTCCGGTTGAGTGTTTCATTACATCGATTAAAAAAAAAAAAATACTATATCGATAAAAAGGCTATACATTTGTTATGCTTGAACGCCGAACAGCGCAGCCGTTGCTAATTGGGTGCGGAATACATCCACGCGGTATTTTAGTTTTCGTGCGTCACCAATGTTAGGTTAAGCCCTCTTGATTTTTGCATGTTTGTCGATGCTGTTGACACTGTTGTAAATGTAGTGGTTAACACCACCCTACTAGATTCATTATAATAATAGCAGATAGCATCAGCAATTGCAGTTTGCAGCTACTTATTATATGTTCGAGTAAAGTATTCTTGTCGAATACTCTTTTTGCTTAATCGTGCTTAAGATATTTGAATCGTGCTGGGAATTTGGGCACATTGGCAGAGGTGCCGTGTGGTTTAATGGTTCGCGTGCTTGCCTACTATACCACTGTTCGCGGGTTCAATTCCCAATCGAGACCTCCGGAATTTTTTGGGACGCGAGCAATTCGTACGAAGGTCATCATCCGGAATTGAAGTTCATGTTAACTTGTAATTTAAAAAAAAAATGGTTAGCTTAGACCGTTTAGATACAACTAACTTGGGTTCAAATGCTCTCGACATGTAACATGCTTGTTCATGTACAGCGACATACAAATTATTGCCAAATTTATGACGAAAGGCATAAAGGATTAGGGCCGGCTGCGGTTTACCACCCGGACCACCTCCGTGCGGGGGCACCAGGGAGCGCCAGGGGGGTGGAAGTAGGCGGTGGGTGGGGAAATGGAGGATGTGCACTATCGACATCGGAGCGATGCCAAGGCCCCCTATGTGCTACTGCAGGCGTATCGATTAAAACGTATAACGTTGGCGCGATGAATAAAACCGACCTCCAACCCCTCGCTCAATGAGACCCGAGTCCAACCTTGGGTGCTTCTCTGGGTGGTTGTTTTGGAAGGCGCGCGTTAGGAAATTATCAGTGTCATTTATTTTACGTGAAACTATTCTGATGTCAATAAACCACAAACTTGTTAATCGTAGAAAAAATCAGCATTGTGGGATTAAGTGTTAATTAACGATGATCAAAATGCTTCATGCAAACTTTGCATATTTTTCTTAAAATATTTAGCGGGAACTTTTTTTCTTGACTGGCTGATTATTTGGCTATACCCTAATTACGCATGCAATCGGTTAAATTTTTCGAAAATATCTGCACTGTACAGTGTTTTACCGTGTAGAATACTTTTTAACGCGAATGGAAAGTTTCACATTCTATACGTGAACAGGGGCGGAAGTCAGGGAAGTCAGGGCCCCTTGGAGTTATTTTCTGCCCGGGTCCCTAGATAGCCAGTCCGCCCCTGTACGTGAACATTCATAATAACGCATGTTTTTTTCTATGATTTCCACCTCTCTTGTTATTTGAAATTGAATTAGGAAGTTATTGATACGAATTTATTCTCGGTTCTTGCTGCTTAACACCGTGTTAAGCAGCAAGAACACGAATGTGACCTATGAGGTCTCGGGAGGATGTGTACACGCTGCTTCGCGCGATTAACAAATCTTCGCGTTTATTGTAGGCACACAGTTTAGCGCTTGCTCTGCAACAAAATGTGCATGCACAACGATAAATGATAATGGCACTACGACTAATTATTAACAATTGGGGATTACATGCCGCGCGCTTGAATGTCATTTCCGCGCGCGTGCGAGTTTGAGTGCGTGTGCATTCGCGTACATGTATATCGAATGTTTTGTGTGTGCGTGTATAGTGGCGCTAGGTTCCACGCGCCATTGAATGGCGACGTGAAGGGCTCTCCGGAAGTCAAGCGGCCAGCGTGGGTTTGGCCGCTGTCCAATCGCAGTGTCAAGGCTAGTAATGTTGTCAGATAACTTTTGCGGAGAATGCGCTTCGCTTGGCTCGAGGCTACAATGATGAATGACGACATTGTGGTGTATGTTTTTGACATGCACGAATATTTTGATTGCAATATGAACTTTGTGGGCATTATGTATTTAGTTTAAAAACAAAATCGATGTAACGTTTTTTTTTTAAATCTTCGAAGCAAACCCACCGGACAATAAATTTGAAAATTTAGATCGAACTTTCAGGGTACTTTTCAATAGCAAAAATGAGTCGGATGTAAGGTGCAAATACTGAATTGATACTGCAAAATACTGCAAATAAATGCTCAACTGAAATACACTTACAGGTACCAACTACCATGATGATCAAGAAACTGGATATTTTTAATTTATAAGATTTAAAATTATGTGTGGACCAGTAATTTAGCTGGCTGTGTAATCATTTACTGAAAGAGTTTAGGAGTTGTTTCCGTATATATTTTTTGATTATATAATCATTTAATTAAAAAATTTCAATTTCTCGCGGATCTTGACAGCTGCTAAACGTGTTTCATTTGAACATTTCTTATAATTCGCAAAATCAATTCTTTTTTACAACGAATCTGTTGAATCTCATGCCTTCTTCAAGCATTTTCGCTGTGCTTTTCTTTTACTTTTTTAATGTCTGTGTTTGATGGAACCAATTTATAATTTTTTGCTGTCATGCCTTTGACATCCCTTTGTAGAAAACAATTTCGTTCATATTGTTTCTTGGATCTCTTCATTCTAAAAATTATGCACAATCATCGCTCCGGCAAAATTTATCACTGTCACAGCGGCGCGAAATTAGCTGGTCCTAGCTACCAATCCTCGAAGACGCTGAAAGGTCTTTGTAATAGCTTATTTGAAGTACTTCAGCCTTGGCAACCAACCCGCTAAATTCAATTCGAAAAATCCCATCTCCTCTCCAAACGATGCGATTTATACGGAAAACAATATCGATACCGCCTCCACCCGTGTATTGGATACGTACAATGTACATCGTGATTCTTAAATTCATGAACCCCACCGCCGTAGTCAACTAAAAATATAATCAGTCTATCTAAATAAGTCAGCTAAAAATGACCGGATTGTTATGAAATTTGGCACAAATATGGAATAAATCTAGGCGAACCCTTGAGATATATTTTGAGTAGTCGTTTCGCACCATAACTTTTATTTTGTCGCAGAAATTGAATTGAAATTTTGTCTACTTCTGTGAACGCCATTGTTTACAGCAGAGATATGACGATGCAGTGCGCGCCAGTTGCTCTAACGCTACGTCACCTCTAAAATGCAAAATTGAAACCGGGAAATTTGAATTAAAAAACTCTAAATGTAATATTTTGTTGCAAATTTCATAACAATCCGTCCATTTTCAGCTGACTTATGGAACTACGGCGGTGGAGGGTTCGTAAACTTACAAATCACGGTGCATACCCCAGTTTATAGCGAGTCTGATGACATATAAGTGGTTGGCTGTGCTTTTGTATATGGGAGGGGTTGTAAAGTGCAGATCAAATTTATTATCCCTGGGGGTA
>JAUJYS010004669.1:0-11717 GCA_033995665.1 Melogona broelemanni | reverse complement strand
TCCCTCCCCCCCCAAAAAAAACGCAAATAACAAATTTTCAAACAAATACATGAAAGCTTAAAAAAAATACAGCCATCGGCCATCCGTTCGTCGAATCGTACAGATTATTTATTCTTGTTCAAATTTATTGCCATTTTTTGTCTCGTAGATTTCTGAATGCTAGAGTGAACACCCAAAAAGAACTTAATTTGCATAGAAATTGTATAACTTTTGTAGCGCATAACCGAATATTCCGATGCTGCTGGGCTCAGAGAAAGACGACTAGCAAACTGCGCTGCAATTATTGTTATTGCGGCATGCATGAATGCGAAAAATACTAATCGTATTCGGTCGCCAATTAAATTAGTACGTGGCCAACCTTGTTTATATGGCCATAAAGCAGGTTGCTCTTAATTGCCAGCTGTGTACTTCGTTATACAATGCAAATCGAAGAAAAAAAAAATACTGCGCGCAAATGAAATATTCGAGAATTTGACGAAGAATGCACCGTGCGCGGTTTCGATAGCGATTGAAATTTTTAAATTCTGGATGCGCGTCAGCTTCTAAAAGACGAATAACAAGAAGCGGTCGGTTCGGAGCGGAGCGGAGCGGTCGAAAGCATCGGTAAAAAAAAATAGAATAGCATCTTGTGAAATGTGTAGCTTCTTATTTCGTAAAGATTACCCGTTTAATTTACTGACTATGAAATCTGAATAAAAATAACCGATAATGATTTTTTACCGTCGCGATATGAATCGAATTAAATCTGTAAACCGATTAGTTTTTAATTTTACGTTGTAAAAACGTAATCTCAAAAAGTTGGTCGATTTGACTTGGTATATTCAATTAATTTTCTTAGTTTTGAAGCGATTAAAAAAAAAAAAAAAAATAACTCCCACGTCACAAGGGCTGTCAGAAGTTCCTCTCTGTTCGAGATAATCTGTTTTTCTCAGTTCGAGCTAATCTGTTCGACGAGAACTTATGCAAGAAATAGAGCGCTTTTTTTAAATCACCGTAGTGCTAACCACTACAGGATTACTGCACCCTCGTGTCTCTATGGAGATATGTGAGGGGCAGGGAAGGATAGGGGAATGACAGATACCAATACCGCGGCTCGTCGAATAAACGAGAGCCTCTGCCGGGAATCGAACCCAGAACCGTCCGCTTCGTAGTCGAAAGCATTACCGACTGGACTAAAAAAAAAAAGTATTACCGACTGTACTCAAAAAGAAGCATTACCGACTGGACTAAAAATAATAAAGAAAAAATGTCACGCCCTACCTGATGAATGACCTTAAAGCTCGATTTGGCAATTCGATCCCAAATTTTCCAATCAATCGGAAAATAGTCGAATTTCATTCGAAATAGAACAGTTTAAGTGGTACAGTGTACTTGAGCGCCATCTAACTAACAATTATTAAACTATATTGAGGCATAAAAGCGAAATAACCCATTTAATATTTTTGCCGGTTGGCAGCGACAGGTGCTCAATTATAAAAATAGAGGGATTCAGCAAGACACTAACGCCACCTGGCGCGTAGAGCAAACGGAACAACACGTGCTCGGCATCGAAGCGCATATTTTTAATTTGTTGGAGTTGTTCGACCTTTCCGTTGAACCGCGGCTTATGAGGCACAGAAACACAACTCTCCAAAAACATTCGCACACGCGCGCGTTTTGATTTACAATTCCGTGCAATAAAAATCGCCAACAAGCAATTATTTTAAATTGCAAGCAACAAATAAATCCTCCAATAACGTTTATTGCGTGGGGGGGCGGAGACAACGTCTAAATCAACCCCGAAAGTGTTTTTTTTTTACCTGTATGCGGTTTGCCTCGCCAGACATTGGCAAAATTGAAACATTTGCAAATATTATTCCCGACGTCGATAGGGGTTGTTTTTGTCTCGTTGTTTCGAAATTGTAACCGCAAAACAATTTATTATTATGTTTTCGTTAGCCACACGTGATCTTTAACTTCGCGCCACATTAGTAATTTATTTAAAGCGGCGCGATTTCAGGGCGAAAATACCAAGTTATGTCTGGCCTATTACGCATGCGGAGGAGCGTTTAACGCTCATGTTACTGTATTAACCCGTTGTGAACCATGACCTAGCTGACTGATTTTCATAAATAATTTCGCGATTACGTGCAACTGACATTCAATAATGCGTTCCGTGAAGGAAGGCTGGGCTCGGTGAGCTAAATTTCTTACAAATTATAAGTCAGCCTTTCTTTCCGTTAAAGTATGGTAAACAAAACCAACTTGTTTCGTTCGCCTAATTTCTCTTCTAGAAATTAGTTGCGTAACACCTGACCTATCGACAATCTATAATTAATTATCGATAGTTAATTTAGGATCCATTGCAGAAATACCATGTCTGGAGCATAAGCAGAATCTAATATTATAAGGAAGAAGCTATGGGCGTGTCTGTCAGTGTGTGTGTCACAGTGAAACTCCCGAATGACACTGGATGAGATGGGCGATGCCGATAGTATCGTGACTGCTGATAGTGGAAGCAATAACCCTTTAAACTGAAGACCACACTGTGACGCTATGTTATATTTTCCCGGGGATTTCAAGAAGGTTTTGGCATAACCGGGACGACGGTCTTGATTTCCCACTTTTTTTTAATAAATTTCCTCCCCGTAATCACGGACAAAGTCTGGCCCATTTTCGAGTTGTTTTATAGAAACCTGGTTGATGTAGGAACATTTCGGAAATTGTCGAAGTGCATTAATGCTCGCACCCAAGTTTAATTTGATCAAGCGACAAAATAGCGACCCAGCTTATCTGCGTAACGCTTATGGTGCAGGCGCCTCATAAAGAGGTGTGGATGACGTCTTGTGTTTAACCTAAGACGCGGTTTTCCGCTCGGCAAGTGCATGCTGCACGTGCATATAAATGGCCGCCATTATTTCCCATAAACCACCAATAATTCAGACGATAAGGCAGCTAGCTCGCGAAGAGCGCCCCCGAGTCAGGGATTACCACGCTCTCTAGCCGCTCTCTCGCCTGATATCCGGCAAATTATTAAGGATGGGGTTTTGAGTCGCGACGACGCTCTTTGGCTGGAGAAAAGCGGCGGGAAAAGCGTTGCGCCACGTAAGCCATAAATTAGACTAATGGGTAGACACATATTCGAAGAAGGTGGTAGGTCTACTACATCCTATTCTCGCATATTGTTGTATCAGTTGGGGAAACCACAACAGTGAAGCCCAAACTTTTCTTATTACAAATTAATACTGGGATTTTGGCAACAAAAGAAGTGCTTGACGAAAGGTTGAGATCAGACAGGTAAAGGGAACGCACGAATTGATACTGCGAGATACTGTAAATTAATGTTTAACTGAAAACACTTACCATCTTTCACATAGTCCACGAGAAATTGAATCTATTTTTGCTACGATTTCGTCTATGTTTTTAGTGTCGAATTTCCCGTGAACCATGACGGATGGATGGTAATGGTAAATTTAACCTTTAATTTATTATCGTAGAATCAAATCATTCCTTCTCTGGATCAGTCGGATCTCAAGCTTTCATCAAGCATTTTCTTCGTTCTTAATCATTTATCCGACTCTACAATAGTTGTGCACTTTTAGTCCTTAAAGCGGATAAAAAACACACAATAAATTATTTGTCAAATCTAGGTGGACTAGGTAGGTTACTATGTGGTGCATTCGATTTTGAATTAAAAACGGTGTTCGGTTGTGGCATCTCAACCTTATTTTATTTTTTTAAATTCTGATACGCACGTACGATTCGTTCGGCGCCTTACCCGCATAATTAGAACACAAATTCCCATTTTCGTTCATAACGGCCACTTTTTTATGTTCATCGCTAACATTAAATAACGTGGCATCATGTTTTACTGACTTTTGCACGCGTGCATATGCGAGCATAAAGCCATTATTAACCGCATTTATACAACGAGCAAATATCCTCATGAGAGCACCAATTCTTTGTTGTTCAATCCTGAAATCCTGCGAATGCCCCTCTTTTTAAGAGAGCGAATTTTAAAGATTTCTCATTTTCTGTTGTTGTCTTTCGCGTCGACTACGGACCCCGACCCTCGATCCCCCGACACCTGGTGACTTCAGAGAGCAGAAGCCCCCTGAGTTTTCTTGGCAGAATACAGAGGTGGTTTGCCATTGCCTTCCTCCGCACAGTACCACGAACCGATCAGCTGCGCTGGGAATTGAACCCAGATCCGCTGGTTGGTGAGCGAGCACGCTACCTCTCGGCCAGATATCTACATGCTTTACATTTCTCCCATCTGCGCTGTGCGCCACCTAGGGATCAGCTCGAGAAGCTCATTGTGGGAATCCACTGATGGAAAGTCGCAGGTGGAAAGCCACGCTGAAGAACAATGCCAAATGTCACCTGATAAAAGTGCTTCCTGTCTTCGGACAGGCTTAAACGCTTGTTCAAAAATAAAATTGTGTTTTTAAATTATTTTATTGTGACGATCCGATCTCAAGAGAATACCTAGATTGTCTCCACTGCACATCTTAATGCGTCTCACTCTCTCGTTCGGAAAGCTCTTTTTCCGCTGATCTTTTTCACTCACGCGGCAGAACACATTCATTAAACAGTCCCTATCCCCGCACGCGTATATTATAGATCGTGGCAACAACCGCGGGGTAGAAAGCCCAAGCAAGCCAAGCATCGTCATTATCAAATGAAAAATTATCACGCCCAGATGATATTATAAAGCTCTTCTTCATCTTCTTGCGGTTTTGTGTATACTAAATATTTAATGATGGGAGTGGACGGGCAATATATAGACAGACCAAAAAATATATAGACGCTTTTTATGTACATACACATATGGATGTGTATACGGGGAGCATATGTGTGGTGACTAGTGCGCATGTGTGTATGTTTGTGTGCACAGGGCGGGTTCCATTAAGGTGGTTCGATATTGTGTAACGGTACAAATAAAAAACTTCCGCCTACCGAAGCACCACCACCTACTCCCCCACTACCCAGTTGAAGTTCAGAGACAATCTTGTACAAGAAAGGCAATCGTTGTTCCGCTACTTGCCAATAGGTGGCGTGTTGACACGGGGGTGATTTCAAGTAGGTCTGCAATGTTGTTTAACACCAATCCGCCATATACGTTTTATTTATTTATTTTTTTGTTGAATTTCGATTAATGTTGCTTTTTTAATGCAGTAATGCCAAACTTTTTCTACGAGTTATTATTATTTTTTATAATTATGTCAGCATTCAATTCGCAAATACATTTACAATAGTTTTTAAATTTTGGCACTACTCGACTGGAAAATAGCATGAGATTACGTTGTGATAGATTTTTAATGAAACGTTTTAAGAATTGAAATTAATAAAGTGATAATTTGATAAAAATAATAATCTAAAAATTTAAAACCCTAGTTGCTGGTTTCAAATTCCAATTGGTCAATGTCTTTAGTTACCCAATGGAATTTATGGACATTCTGAAATTCCATATTCATTTTATGGTTTGCGTTCAGGTACAGCTTCTTGAGGGCGATTCGCACGTTGTAGTGGCTCGTATAAATACATGCTCTTCTCATTGGCAAAAAAGCTCTTGCGTTTGAATCACGCGCGGCGTATTTAATGGGGCAGAAGGGGCAATGATAAAAATCTTAACCTAATAGCTGATCGCCATTACTGCATTTTCCCACCATTTCCGTCTCTAAAAAGGTAATGGTTGCTTTCCTTCTCTCTTAAGAGTCAGTCGCTCAAGTCTAATATTTCACCAATTCACAAATAGAACATGCTATGCACCTGATTGTAGGTGATCTGTCATATACTCGTGGAGTCGTGGCGAAAAACGTTCATTGAGGGTCTCATGAGACCACGAGAAAGTTCGGAAATCTCTGTTCTTTTTATAATAAAGGTAATATCTTACAGTATATTTTTATAGTGCACACAACCAGTTTCGAATAGAGATTCAGGAGACAGCGACAAAAAAATCTCTTTCGTGACATCAGTCCACCTTTATCAAGTTTTATATTTTGGAGGCTATTCGTATGCAGCTTCGTTGTTCGACCGAAAAAGGAACATGACCAAAATGAGTAAACGACTGGAACGACCAAAACAAATTAGCCGTTCAAAATTGATACCAACTGTAGATAGATACGTACACAGAGACTTGCTTGACCGGTGACAATGCTGTTTGATGCAGGCAGGACATAGGAAAAATGGACTAGGGAATGTAATGTTGGCATGTCCAGAAAGCCGTCAATGATAGACTTTTTAGACCAGGGTTCGATTTGGCAGGGGTTTGGACCCCCCCACCTGAGTTGGTCAACCCCCTACCTCGAGCATTTGGCCGGCCGCTCCACTGATCCGAATTGGTCATGTGATTTAATAAAAAATAGGAGTACGAAAGACAATACACAATAATACACACATACTAACTGAACAGTTTAGTTACTTAACTTAAATCGATAGCAAATAAAAGCAAATTTTAATTATCTCAAGAATTTTTTTCTTCTACAAAATAATATTCTATATTTTTGTTTTTTATTTTCTATTTTGTATTTCAGATTATATTTTTATGTACTTCAAGTAGGTTTTATTTTTTGCGAGGTGAACGCAAATGCTAATTGATTTTTACAATTTATTTTAAATTATTGAATTATTATTTTTCTATCCAAACCTTCCTTTTTCTTCGCGCATCAATACCAAGGACAATTCCTCGCTAATGTCCTGAAAATATGACGAAGAATGGCCACCCTTGTCTGGATAATACCTGTTCTATATCTCTACAAACAAATCATGTCGGGCAAACTCTCGAACAAATACAACAGAAAAATGTGAACGAAACTTAGAGTGTCATTTTCTTTTTACGCTCGACTCGCTCAAAACAGGCTATGAACGTTGATGGATCCAGTTGAAAACATGGAGGATTTTCGAGAAAAAAAATCTTTAAGTGTAGGAACAGCGGTAATCTCTTAAAAGACGATAAATGTAAGACAAAAAGGTTTGCGATTTCGTGGGCTGATAAAAGACAACAGTTTACACTGTAAATCCATTAGATAATAGCCGAGCTATTAAACCTAAACTTAATCCCAACCAGTTCGTCAGGTTGAAAATCTCCAGAGCGTTTAAGAGGAACAATCGCAGGTTAATACGGACGAGTGATAAGTAAGCACTCCCTTGCTAGAAAAAAAAACAGCCAACATTTGTCAAAACTTTTTTTTTAGCCAGCAATGTCATTTTGATATTTAGAAAACGTCAAACGAAAATTTCATCAGTTTTACAGTTTTTTCTGTATGGTCTCAGCCTTAGCATTATTTATTATCGCAAATGATTATGCTAATTTGTTATGTATTTTGTATGTATCCTATTGTAATTGTTTTAACTGGTCTTTTGACTCCCGCAATAACAATCTTGCGGGTACATATTGTAATTGGAATTGCAAGACGGCCACCGAGTGGACACCTTAATACCCAAGTACTTTAAGCAACTTTTCATAATTTCACACTGTCATTTTATTGGCTCTAGAGAAGAAGAAATATTTACGAGATTTTGATCGGGTCACATGAGAATGTTTACCTCAATTCCTGTTGCTATCCCTTGAAGATCAACTTCAGATACACAGCCGCAAACATAGAAACGTGACCATAAAAGAAAGACTGGCGGGTATACAAGTTTAAATCGCCCATTCGGTTTAATATTTTTGGTGCTAAATAGCTGGAATAGGTATGCGGTTTATGACCGACTCGAATCCGGAGAAGTCTAATGAAATGGCGAGTAAAGTGTAACGTCAAGGGAGCCAATGCTCATTTCTAAATGGCTCCAAGAAGCACTCACTTGTATTGCAGCAACAAGCGCGCGTGCTACGATTTACCGAGGCGATTTTCCACTGGCGAAATAAATGCACACACGAACAGAGCTAGAACGACCATTAGCCAAAACATAAACTAATTGCTGCCACTTGAATGAAGCCCCATCGCATCGCACAAAAGAAGCCAAGTGCAAATTAGCAGCACGTATTTTCGGACTTCTGTCTACACGGTTGGCTGACGCGCTCCTTGCTGCGCACAATCGGCGAGCCAAAGAAATGGAAGATTAGAAATCGTGGGCATTTGGAGAAAGAGAGAATAATTTTGGTGATCGGAAAATGCGAATAAAATGAGAACAAATGACATTGCAATGCTGTGGTGTAATGGTTAGTGCGTAGAACTGTATGGTCGGGATCATGGGTTCTATTCTCGATCGAAATCTCCAGAAATTTCCCGGCACTAGTGCTCATACGTTGTCAGGTGCACGTTGAATATCAACACAGAAAACTGAAGTCTAGGCTTGATCTGAATTATCAGGTTGCCTCCTGGTGGGAGGGGCTGTTAGGTGACGTACGTGATGGGACGTAGATGGCTGTACGTTACAAGCCTTACCTTATAACAAATTTTAAATAAATAAATATAACGATATTTGTGTTGATAATATTTGAAAAAATATTAATAAAAAACTAAATTTATTTTTGACTAATCAAAATTTTTAACGCAATTTTTATTCACGTGTACACTGTATATATGTATACGTTCTGCAATAAACTTTTCGGGCATTTTGGTTGAGCATGCGCGTTGACTGCGTTTTGTGACGTAAGCAGGATGGCCTGGTTTCCGATCCGTTCGGTCATATTGGGACCACATGGGTTCCCCTTCGTCACTTACCTCCTCACCCCCTCTACCCCCACCCCCACTACCACCCCTGACATACCACCCGTATACCCAAAAACCTAACCAGTGCCCATAAGTCCAATAATGTTTTCCTGATTTGCTGCTGATGATGTTGCATCTGCTGTGAGCTGCCACGCCCCCCCCCCTTCTCCATCACCCCCCACCCCCCACTACAACCCTCCTTCTGGGTCGAATTTTGAAATTCTGAAGACCAGAGGATAGAACGTCGGTTCCCCGTCACATTCTTTCGCTTTTCTTTTCACTCGGAACTTGTTACCCCATAACCGTATCTTTTTTTTCTACCACCCCCTCCCACTCCCCACCAGAAGATGTGTGACGGCATGAGGCACCGGCCACATTTTTACCCGCACTAATTGGTAGTTACATATCCGCATGGTGCGGTTGGTGTCGGGGTTTTTTTGGTCGTCCTCGTCCATTCACGAGTTCGAAGGCGACAGAAAACTATTCCGCGTGTTTTCCTACTTTTATTACCAAACTTCTACCGCCAAGACGCGTCACTCATGGCTGACTTTTCAAATAATTGATTTTTAAGACTCGTCTCAATTTTTCTCCACCAACCACTGTCAATTTTTAACGTGTCACCATCGCAACTGGAATTGTACAGTAATTTTTGAACTACTGGGATTAATATTCCCATCGAACATTCCCTTTCATATTTCGGTCATGCTTCGTCACATTTTAGCAATCAAACTATCTTTCAATTATGCCATTATTAAAACAAAAAATAGAAACAGCAACCTGCATTTTCAGTTTTGGGATTTTAATTAAGTTAGTTTTTTCGATTGATTAACAATTATTTTTTTTTATTTTTAAATGCTAAAGTAGCGTACACCGTAGTTTACCAACAACATACAAAGTATCATAAGATTTGATACCGTCGATAGTTGATTTTAAAATTGGTCTCCCCCCCACCCAAAAAAAAAGCCACTTTGTATTGTAACTTTGTGGCCGATTTGTGTTGTCAACATGGTCCCAACGCGATATGGGAGGCTGGGTTCACCAGGAGAAGGGGTGGGGGCGGGTCGGGTCGATCAGAAAGAAAGAAATAGGAGGCGTTTGAAGTAAGGAGGGGGAAATTGGTTGAGGGTGGTGAGGTGATATGGCGGAGCATTGCAGGGGGTAAGGAAACGGTGCAAGTGCGCCCCCCCCCCTCGCGAGCGGCGGCGACAGGCCGACAGATCAACGTAGTGGCGTCGTCTAGTTATTCTAACTTCGACGCGTTGCTGCTGGTGATCGACTCTCACTAGAAGTAAACCTGAGAGCATTTCGATAGTCGTGGTCGAGAAACGGTGACGTGGTCATCAGACACGATTGAAATTGAAACTGATTGTACCCTTGACAAATTGGAGTTTCTGGGGGTGAGGGGGAGACGCGCCATTTTTGTTACGGTGCTATTTTGTGAGTATTAATACTTGTTTTCGTTAACGTATTTCCAGGATATGTGACTTACAAATATTTTTATTTGGAATAATTATTATTTTTTTAGCTATGTTCAACAAAATAATAATTTCCGTTGTTTTGGTCATAGCATTGTCCGGCTTTGAGAAAATAATCTCTCGTAAATTCGGACTTGTAATTTAATACTTTTACTGGACAAGTATTTTTAGATGGGCCATAATCAAACAGTCTACCGAATATATACAGGGCTTGAGCAAAATAATGGAAAAGATGCACAAATGTCAATCGCTGCATCTCATGAGCAAACCTATACATATTCGAACCCATAACCAACATGTATGAAAAAAGAAGGTTTCGTTTCTCAGTCACGAATACCACAGAAAAATAAAATGGTCGCCAACATGGAATGGCGGCGGCTCGAGTTGTAAGAGCACGGTGCCGTGAGGGGGTAAGGGAGCACGGGGTTTCCTGCCACGCCCACAGGTGAATTGACAGACTGTCCAGGATTCTCCCTCCCCACAAACAACAATGTTGCTTACCGAAACGGGACCAAAAGTGTTTCCTCCGCGAAAGAAGGGGAATCCATAATCACGGGGGGTTCCAAGTTCGTCGGGGATGTTAATGGACCGCGTCAAATTCGACATCTCGTGACCGGGTCCGTTTGTCTTGCTCGGGTTTAAAAGTTTGTCGGGATGTTAGGAGTGAGGAGGCATCCAGCGGTCAATCGTCAGACACCCAGTGGGGTTGCCTCAATATAATTACGGTCAAGCGCCACTTACTGAACGATAAAAGTTTCGTAAGCAGAGTCGGGTCGGGTTACGAAAGGGAAATTGATTTTTCGAAGGCGAAGACAACAAGATGGAGTCGGTAAACGGTCGGTGGATAAGGCGGAAACTCTACTTTATTAAATATGAGTATGCCGAAATTTCAGAAACGTATTGTGACTAACGGCACTTAATATCATTGATAACCTCCTTTTGGTCTTGGACAAATGTTTCAGGAAGTGTGAATGAAAATAATTCATTATTATTTCAAAGCCAATACCTGGACTTTCCAAATGCATTTTTGCACTTACTGAGACTATCAATTTTGAAATCGTCCACTTAGTTTCCGATCAGATAACATTTACTTTCGAACAACTGGAATTGTTCAAAGCAATAGCTTGAAAAAACGAAGCCACCTCGGCGAGATAGTGCATCCTTCGTCTCCTCCCGAGTTGAAATCCGTTATAAATTGAGTTGCACGTCACATGTGCTACGTTCATTAACGCCTCTCGCATCAAAAAAATAAACACATAGCTTAAAGCCTTTCGGGGAGCAATGGCACTCTTGAAGCGATTCTAAATGCTCTTCCTACAATATCCCCCCGAGTCGGCATACTCGTAGTTGTTCGTAGCATGGCAACAACAAAAAGTAGACGCTGAAAAAAAAATGGCAACTCGGCCATATGCGGGGATTGCCTTTAATTTTTTTTACGTATATATCGTCAGCTCCTGGTTAAGCTATCATAATTAGCATGTGCAAATAAACGGAAGAGAGCGCGACTGATATTTGTAACACGTGGTGTTGGGGAGTTGGGGGATACGTTAATCGGCAGCCTTGCAAGTGCAGGCATAAGCTAATGGAATTCATAGGAGGAATGTCC
>JAUJYS010004668.1:0-11717 GCA_033995665.1 Melogona broelemanni | reverse complement strand
TTTTATTTTTGAGGAACGGGAACGGGAACTGGTTCCTTTTTTCATCGGAGGAACGGGAACGGGAACTGGTTCCTTTTAAAAAGGAACGAACCCAACACTGATTTTGTTTTGATTAATAGGGTGCCACCAGACGAGTGCCACCACCACTGCTCTAGCCGCATGGAGTCCTTCGCGCATTGGTAAAAACCAGGCGGCAGCAACTGGATGGTGTCATAAATATTTGCGCACGCGCATACACACACCAAACAATAAGCAATCTCACGGGATTTGCAGCAAGAGTTGTCCGACCTTGGTCGGCGCCCACTGTAAATAACCGTACGCACGCGGTATGAAGCCCTATCTATCTAACGGTGCGCCTGCGTTGGCGCGAACGAGGCAGGAGAGACTCAGGCAGCAACAGCTAAATCATGCGCGCCGAGATATCCGAATTGACTTGGCCGCAATTTATACACAACACCCAAAGCGAATCTCTAGAGATCTCAGAGATGGTGGCAGTTCCAACTCGACATAGTTTTGAGGTTTCGGCGTCCACGCCCTTCTCTGTGGTTGCCACATCAAAGAAAATATTTTATTGCACGGCAAACCCTACAACATAAGCCACAACTGGTGCACTGAATTAATGGTCATTGTTATGCTGGTGTCAAATTCAGCGATCGTTGATAACTGCGACCATAAATTTCACCATTGATCAGCGTTACACTGAAAATACACATGTGCACATATACTAGGCCAGCAACACCTAAGAGTTGCATTTATAATTTATTCAACTGCAACTTGGGAACAATATAAATACTTGAAAGAATAAATAAAAACATTCACAACAGTCGAAAATTAAGCTTAAACTGTCGAAAATACCAAAATTTAACTAAATAAAAAAAAAAAAAAAAAATTATCTCTTAAGTAAATTCAAATAAAATTTACATAAGAAATAATAAGTTTTGTATTTATATATTAATTTCTGCCAAAATTTATGTGTTTACTATAGTTGAGTTGAGTAGATAAAGGTACGCCACGAGCCCTTGAAACTCTAGCAGAGAAATCCAGCATATTTTACAAAAAAAAAAAATTAAAAACGTTCAAACACTTGGTGGGGCTATGTCTTCCTAAAAAACACAAAGATTGGAAGCACACGGTTCCATTAGTATGTTCTATTAAGTGTACAAAATGGTGAAATTCAGAAAATACTTTGGGCAGAGACGGCAGAGTTGTTGAGGCTCAAAAATAGCATATATTTTTCTGCATAACAAATGGCGGTGGTTGTAGTCATTTGTGGCAAACTTATATACAGCTTCGTGTACACAAAAACCTATTCATTTTATTAGTACACACAATTGTAAATAGACAACTTGAAAGTAATTTCCGATTTGTTTTACTTTTACTGTTCGTGAACACATATATTTTCCCGCAGGGCAAGATTTTCATTTAAAATTTATATGTTGTTGTTAAGTCCTTCGTGTCGTCTCCGGACCCCGGCCCTAGATCCCCCGACACCTGGTGACTTCAGGGAGCAGAGGCCCCCTGACTTTTCTTGGCAGAATACAGAGGTGGTTTGCCATTGCGTTCCCCTGCTCAGTACCTCGAGCCAATCAAACGATCAGCTGCGCTGGAAAGCGAACCCAGATCCGCTGGTTGGTGAGCGAGCACGCTACCTCTCGGCCACAGCGGACAGAAAATTTATATATTTAGGTCTTATAGCACTGCTATAAAATAAATTCAGAGCAGCACAAGTAATAATCACGATTTTCTCACATGGTGGTTTGACTCGTTCATGACTGGATTAAAACACTGAATACGATATACCAATCCAGAGTAAAAAAGATAAATGGCTGAATTTAGACAACGTGAGACAGGCGTTGCTTCACAGGGGAGTTGACGCTCAAGATATTTCTACGATGTGTACGGTAGACCTTCACTGTGCCGTGTAAAAAAAACATAATTATATGCCACCCTTTTCATTAAAGGCCACACGCTAGCCCACCCAAAATAATTTTTCCTATTCTCCACAAGGCAACAATCTTGCCAACTTATCGCGGCGAAAAGATCTGTGTGTTGGCTCACGCTCAACAGGCTGCCATGCCCAATACGGAAAAATCCCGCCCAAGTCAGACAAATGTGACTTGGCACACGCACCGCGGCGAATCTAATTTTGTCTCTTGATCGGAAATTGAAACTAAAAATAAAAGTGTGTAGCAAAAAATATATCCGTTTACCGCAATTTTCTAAAAAAAATCCAAATTAAATTTTAATAACCCTTAAGCAGTGTTCATGGTTCAGCCGCGTACACTTTATGAAGGCGATACCAAATAACAAAATCATTCACATCTTGCAAACACGCATTTGATTAGATATTCTAGTACTGCACCAATTTATCAGGCATTGCTGAAAAGACGTATTCAGTTTACTTGTAATTTTCTATTTCAGTTTTTAATTGCTCAGAAACATCTGAAGTAAAATACACATAGAGGTTCGTGTTTGTCTTTCAATGAAATCTTGAAGCCACTCGAACCTGCCATACATAATAATCTCACAACAAAATATTTCCATAGTAGGTGATGAGGATGCACCTGAGTTTCGGCAAATCTATAGGCGATCGCGCATGCCAGCTGGCCGGCCTTTCTAATATTAGCGTTCAATGTGTTTTGAAAGGCCGACAACTTGGTGGATAAATTGGGCGTTTTGCGTTGCTTGTAGTTTTACAATTAGAGCGGGTCATGGGCACAAGAATTCCTCAACACCCTGAGGTTTACAGCTGAAGAAAAATCCCTGCCAATAATCCAGATGAAGCAATGGTGCGTCATCGGGCTAAAATTTGGATCAATGTAACAAGGAAAACTACGCAGATTGAACTACGCGGGTCAATTCAACCAAAATCACATTTATCAGTGAGAAAACGCGCTAGATTCACTTTCTCCCACGTTTTTTCGTGACAGTCACAATAAACATGCTTGACATTTATCGACATCTTTTGCGAAAGACACACACTCCATAGAATTTATATTGAAAGAGCAATAACAGGTGGAGAATACAGGTAGATATTAGAAAAATTCCCGGCTTACCTGAAAAACTGGTCATCACGGAAATCATGAAGCATGGATCCGAATAGAGACATGATGGTGGGTTGTTATTATCACTCAACGAAGAATAATGGAACGCCTGGTAACAAAAACTAACTTTCTTTTTTGGATAGCAGTTCACGCTTAATCACTATAATCGACTAGAATACGATGAACTAATGTAATCAGGGCCAGCCCCGAATGCGCTGAACGACTCGCGATAAAATGCGTCAACTTTCTCGAAAAACCCCGAAAAAAATCGATGAGATCATGAACACGCTCTGCCATTTGGCTCACTGTATTCGTCATGAAAGTAGTTTTATGACGGGACAACAAGAAGTATTATGGAAGCGTGGTACTCTTCCATTTCCTAGGTATGTTGGGTAATGCAGCGGCCAAACATACAGGTGGCGACGCACTCGTTTTTTGGCAAGGTTGCTAGGTTGCTTGATCTAGAAGAAGGGGAATTGATTTTAATAAATTTCCTCTATAAATTATGCATATAAGTATAAATTAAATATTTAATAAATATTAAATTATTTTTAAATATTATTTCAAAAACATTATTCAATGAAATAATTTTAAAACAATTTATTAAAATTATTCTACCGAATTAACTAAATATCTGACACCAAGCAACAGCATCGTCTGCTTGCCCATGCACCTTGTTGGGCGGGTTTTCCCCTGTCGTTTTTTAAATGTAAATTTTGAAAACTTACGAAATCAAGAAAATCTGTTTTGTTCACTCAAACTCACACGCTAAACGTTATCTATTCGAAGTGCAAAAAGTGACAAATTGATTGTAACGGGTTGTTATCATCACCCGAAACACGCATCACAACAAATAGCCTCCGAGAAGAAACCATGTGCGACTATGATTGAAACTTCTACGTCAGTAACTCCATAGCCGTGGCATTACAAATATTTATTAAAATCCATTGACAATGTCGGAAGAAGTGAAAGGCATGGGTAATTATAATTTATGTATATCTGTCTGAACTGGCATGGCCCGCATGAGTAATTATAATTTGAGCGTATTTGTCTGCGCTATGTTCCCTCGAGTTCACTGTAGGTCCGGTTTGTTGTAGCGTAGTGGGCGTTATATTTGAGTCATGTACGTCACACTGTCCCATGCCTACGCACCATTCGAAGAGGCTCGCCTTGTTTTACTCGAAACAAAGTAGCATGACCACTGCATCCGGAAAGAGGGGCGTGTACCTTTATTTTGCTCCAGCTTTGTTTTGTACCAAGGAGTTAAAAATCGGGATCTGCTTTCGTGGACCCCAAAGTTGGTTAGAATTACTTGCTCATTAAGCACACATCGGGCAATTGCTCCATTCTGGAAACGGTGATGCTTGGTTTTTTAGTTGCAAAGGGAGCATTATATTAATCTAGTCCGTTTTCGACAGATATTTTACAGAAAGAGATACTGGAAGCGGCCGAAAATAATTGCTTGCAGGTTTTGATGTCCTTATTGGACACCAACCCCACTCTCGTCAATTGCGTCGACGAAGATGGGTACTCGCCACTGCACCGAGCCAGCTACAATAATCACACCGACGTGGCTAAAGTAAAAGATTACTTTTATTCCTTTGATCTTGATCGGTGACATCTTCGTTCGAAATACATCTTGTTAATTTGTTAGTTGCTTCATTGGTAGAAAAAATTGCATTTAATTAATTTAATTACTCATATTAAATTGATGATTGTGTTTTTTCTTCGAAATAAATACAATATATTGAATGTAGCATAATTTTTCAACTAGCATTAAACATTAGAAAAAGAATAATAATTTGAAAAGATAGATGAATATTTGTACTTCTTTATTTATTTTTTATTAGTTAATATTTAATTGGCCGTATCAATTAAACAAAATTTCCTCTGCATTTTAGAAATGTATATACATTTTTTAATTAATTTATAAAGAATGATAGATTTAAAAAAAATGATGGATGAATATCTACCAACTCCTGTATTTTTTTTTTTTTTTGGAAATAAATAGTTAATATTCAAACGACCGTATCAATTAAATCAATTTCCATCTGCATTTTAGAAATTCAATTTCTTGACTGGCAACCCATTTCTCTGCTGCTGAATTGCCGTAGCCGGTTGGTACCAGTCACCGTTGCAGAATATAAAGCCGCGAATTTACTACCAATTGCCGTTTATTTCAGTTGCTGCTGTCAAGGGGAGCGAAAATTGACAGTCGCACCAACGACGGGTGGCAGCCGATTCACTGCGCCGCCCGCTGGAACAGCGCGGACACGGCGGCTATTCTGCTGGCCAACAGGCCCGGGGTGATCAACGCCCAAACTCACGGTGGTCTGACACCGCTTCACGTTGCCGCCAGTCAGCAGGACTCCCGCGACATCCTCGTTTTGCTCCTGACCAATTCGAACGTTGACGCGACCATCCTCAATAGCATCGGGGAGACTGCGCATTGCATCGCACGGCGAAGTGGACGACTGGCTCATCTGTTCGAAATGGTCGAACCGTCCATTAATGAAATATGATATTGTGACCGTGAATTATAATTTTGCATTTTATAAAGACATAATTTTCATCAAGATTTTTCCCTCAACAAACATTATAAATTTCTACTTTGTGTATTATTTTATATACCATTTTTGCAGTGATTAAATATCAGAATTTCACAAACTTAATTAATCAATTGTTTTTTTCTGTTATTTAATTATCAATGAAAAAATTGAAACAGAATTATTATTTCTTAAATTTATTTATCAAATTTAATTATCAATTATTTATTTTCTTAAATTTAATTAGCAATTATTTTTTCTTTAATTCAATTATCAATGAAAAATTCTGATTTATTCAGCAACAGGTTAGGATCAGATAAGTTGCGTGAATTTCTGACTTGCGCAGACCCAAAAATATTTTTCTCCCTCCAGACACAGTGTCTGCAGGTAGTTTTCTATCTGTCGTCCAGCCAGTATTGCCTAACCCTGGTAGTTCCAAAAGCAAGCTGCAATACCAGCTATGCCAGTGAACGTAAGCTTACCACTCTACACAATAGATGTGAAGGACAACTGGTTTTTCTTTTTTTTTTTAAATAAAAGAATGTTGGTGTGGCGCGAGCATCGCAAGTAGGGGTTATGTCAAAGTTGGACATTTTTTATGTTCTTCAAACGACCACTTGTCTCGCAACACGGTTTATCCGATACTCTGAAATGGGGACAGCAACCACCCAACGCTTTCTTCGCTGCTTTTACGCTACCCAGCCAAAGCAGCAACCGAATTGCTCAAAGAGAAAACTTGACATTTCTCATTAGTCGAGCTTGAATTTTGTCGTACTCTCACCGTAGAGCAAAAATACGAAATGTATATTCAAGGATTATTTGCGCTGACTGCGTGGAGTCTAGTGCTTGTCCAAGTTAATTCGCAAGGTTGGTAAATTGCATCACGTATTCTTTGACTTACAAATATCCATCGAGTCGTCACTGCAAGATTGAAGAAGACAAAAATATGAACGTTTTTTATGAACAAGCTGATAAGGCGTAATTTTCAAATATAAAGTTTCATAATTAATATGTTGTATGTCTGTATAGACACATATTCAGCATTTCATTTTTGCAAGTGACCCTGAATAATAATTTGAACACGTATCAAAGTATTTGTGGCCATGCATATTTTTTTTTCAATTATACAGTGTATAACTGTTATAACTTGAATAGTTTAATTGTCGTAAAAGGGCAAGTAGACATTTTAATCAGAGATGTGGAATATATTTTTTAATATTATGTTTAATAGGGCGCACAACGTTTACAGCTTAAAATTTTTAATGTAAATTCAGCTTGAACAGAGTACCGGTATATACTCTTATTTGGCTGCCACGTAGACTGCCACTCATTCCTTCACATCTCTTAACATAAATTCCATCTATGCCCGCCAGTAATTTTTTTTAAATAGCTGTAAACTGAAACTGTTACTAATGATTTATGTTGGCCATAATACTACATATTTCTTCTTATTTTTCGGTTACTGGTTTTTATTTTTATTTTTAGTGGTGGAAAAGTTTCAACTAAAGTGCACAGAGGACGCTATTCAGGTGGATCTGACTACAAGATCAGCGTTTAATGGAGTCATTTATACGAAAGGAAGCTTTAACAAACTTCCGTGCTCCCTTAAGGCGAAAATGGAAAAATTCTTCCAAATAAAATTTTTGCTAAACGAATGCCTCACTGTAAAAGTAAGTACCCTAGGCGAATATATGTTTGTTGGTCGAAACAAATATTCATTTCATTAATATGAAATATGAAGACTTATAGACTGAAATATTACATGAAATTAAATTAATGTATACCCGTATTCTTTATGGTTTAAAAAAATTATTTGATTTTCTTTTCCTATTGAATTTTCTAAAGGTTAACGAGACCGATTACAGCAATGTTTTGGTTGTCCAACACAATGCCAATTTCGTTTCCAAGGGTGACCTAGCATTCAATCTTCTGTGCTCATTTGGCACTGAAAGGCAGCACAGCGTAAATATAACGGAACCTCTGACTTTTGATACGTAAGTCCAGTATGATAATACAATTTTTTTTGGTTTATTTTTTTAACAGATCAGATTAAAATTTAACTCTTTAAAATTGAATTTTTTTTACTTTCTATGGTTTCAGATCAGAGTTGAACGAATCATTGGCCGAACGGAATTCGGAAATTGGATCTCTCCTTCTATCCAACAAGCAACCCACCAGTGGGACCAAGCAAGCCCCGGTACCCAACAAATCTAGCACTGCTCCTATCGAGGTATAGTTCAGCACCATTATCTATCGGCAAACCTAGTTCAGCACCATTATCTATCGGCAAACCTGGCTCGAGATGCCAGTCAACGCGAGATACCATTCAGTGTATTGCGGACTCGGGCTACCTTGTCTCAGGGGTTGCTTATGGAAGATTTGGCTCTGGTGAGGTTCTTTCGTTGAATATATCTTGATACGATTGGTTGTCACTGACCTGCGCTTATCTGTTTTTACGGTCACTGGTTTTTATTTTATTATTATGCTATCATTTGCAGACTATTATTTATTTCGTTGCAGTCACAAAATAATAATAAAAATATTTTTTTTGGTACCTCAGTTTAAAAATGACATGTTTATTTTTCAAAGAGTGTACATTTATATATTACGGACATGCAATTATAAAAAAATAAACGCGCTGAGGTATATTGTACAAAAAATATAAAAACCACGAGTAACTATCGTACGTATAATTTTCACAATACCTTTGTTAAAAAACGAAGGTAACAGCCGGGGACTTGCATAACCTAAAGGTTATTCGACTGGATATATACCCTCTTCGACCGGTGGAGGATGTCGGTATGATGTCTTGTTGGCTGTTCGAATGCATATGCAATCCTAGTGGCAGCTTTCGATTTAATTATCAAAGATCAACAGGCTCCTTCACGCAGTACTCGTAGATCTAAAATCAAAATATAAATCAATTATATTTTCATTAAAGGAAAGGTTGAATTAACAATTATGTCAACAAGGCTATTCCTAGTATTATTCAGAGGGAAATAAAACGCGTACCCTATGTAGATTTTAAAAGAGAAAATTTGTATCGGTTGCTGAGGGGTATTTTTGTCGAAAATGTCGCTCGATGACAACGTATTTGGATCTCCAGTGAGAAATCATCAGGGCTTTCGCACATTTGCAATTGCAGTTTAACGAATAATTCTCGAGAACACCACCCACTGCTGAAACCCCACACTGGTGCTGTTTGATGTTTCGATCACCATTTTTCAGTCACTAATTTTATGAAATTCATGAAGCTTAAATGACTAATTTAAAATTATTGTTTCAAATTTACAGGGAAATTAATTAACTAACCACATTAATTATCGATATGCATTTGTTACTTCAGATTATTGTTTAAACTTACTTGACAGACCCCTTGCTTTCCTTTTTTCTGCGATACACTCGAGGAACTCTTTATTTTGATAAGTTTCGCCGTTGTTCGCACAAACGGGCAAATATTTGTAAGTCTCGATGCATCCAAACTCCTGTGAACTTACCGCTGGCATACCCGCCACTCCTGTAAAAGAAACTGAAAAAAAGATTTAATTTTTAAAAATCGTATGTTCCTACGGAATTTCAAATGAAACCAACAACTTTATTTAGGAGAAATATTAAATTCCAAATAAATAAACAAAAAATTAGGTCTTCAAACTACAGTTCAAGCCTATTTGATTTTTTTTTTCAAAATCACTAGACCAGTTTTAAACAACAAAAAAATGACTAGGGGGTTCAATATTCATTTGAATGCGCAAATTTGCATTAAGCAGCGATTTAAAAATGCCGGTATATGCTTGCATATTTTGCTCTACCACTCTCGATTGTTAGAAAATGAATAAACTCACCCAAAATTGCGGTGCAGGCAATTGCGATGAGACAAACAAGGGTTGACCGGGATTGCTGCATTGTATAGGTGGCGAATTGTGCACGCGAGATTCTGGCAACAACACCTGCTCGTTCGGAAAGTCAAAGAGCAATGACTCAATGAGACAGGTTGTCTGGCTTTTATACAGCGGCACGAGCCACCAAAAAAAAAAAAAATGAGCCGCTCTTCCGTCAAAACAGAAAGGTTGCGTTCGTATCAAACCCGCTAATACGGTTTTCTCAAAATTTGTACCGGTCAATCGCTTTATTAACGTTCAGGGGAGAATCTAGTTGTTTTTTTTCGGAAGGGAAATTATAGCTATATACTTTAAACTAATGCTAGCCCCAGACGAATTTGTAACTCTGACAAGTGGATTTTTAACTGATTTTAAAATTATTATCTATTCTTTTGACGTTTCAATAAAAAAATGTAATTATCCCAAATAAAATCTGAGCCCGATTTTTGTATTTGATATTTGTGAGATATATTTTTTGAATAAGCGCTTTAGCTATGAAAAAAACTTGACGCGAGTGAGGCTCAAGCAAGACTACAATAAAATCAAGTGAACTGAAACAAGGAAATGAAAACAGGAATTTGAAATGTAGATGCGCTATGGGAAACGAAATTTATTTTATTGGTACGCATTGTTAAATCTCATTATGCAACGATTTTGGGTCTCAACTACGCCCAGTAGCGCATCGCTAAACTTTTTGAGTTGTTGGGGAATGCTATTCTTACCTGGAATTTTGTTTTACATGGCCCTACATGTTTTCTTCAGAATCGCATGCATATAAAACTAGTCTTGGTGGTAGATATATCACAAAATTGAAATAAATAATACGACTTGCTCGCGCGGTGTCAATTTTCAGAGCGTCCTTGGGCAATTTTGTTGACCTACGTTTTCATCGCTTTGTTGCACCAATTTAGTTTACTTTTTTGACGCACCAAGTCACCTGTGCAATTTCATCATTCAATTACTTACGAGATTGTAATTCATGAAATGTCAAAGTTAAAAAAAAAAAAAAAATAACGAAAGTTTGTTGACGCGTGTTGTCATATATTTTTTTTTTTGGCTGGCCCAACAAAAACGAAACTGGGTCGTTAGAATTAAGTAGTGACGTCAATACATTGTAGTGACGCGCGACTTGGGTTTCCCTTGCCCCATTTTAACTTTAAACTAGCTATAAATAACCTGTTACAAAAACGAAATGCGTTGATAGACTTGAAGACGCGTCATAAAACCTAACGTAATTCTTTATTACATGTTTGACCAATAGTGATACCCCCTGCCCAATTTTATTTTCTGATCCATCAAAAAACCCCGCCCAGCATTTGGCCATACCAGTTTTCCATTACTTCCGAATAATTTATTTATACGTTGGAGATTTTTATCAATAATTTAACTAGTGTACAAATGTTATATTATTCACTAACTTTTGAATAATTAATACTCCACCTGAAGAAAAGTTGGAATGCTCCTTATACGAATTGCCCAAAACAATTTCTGAACTATGCACCGCAGCCTAACATCGAATACGCTATTTTTAATTTATTTATTTGCAGTCCCACCGTGTGCACGCGTTTATAAACAACTGCAATTCGTGTTTTTTTTAATGCAATTTTAAGCAGTTCTTGGAAGGGGAAAATGGAAAATTACTTTTTTTTTTTACTTCTGGTTTCGAAAAAGGGCGGAACTTATTTTGCATCTTTAAAGCGATGACAGGAGATGATGCTTTTGTTGACTTTGTAATACGGAGCTGGCAGAAGCTTCATTAGGTCATTGACCCGAAGTATCCAAAGCATATTCACGAAGCCACCAAAAATAACAGTAATTCAAATGTCGCCTTAAGGCCATCGCGGGACTGAATTTATATTGACGGGTGATAAAACTTGTTTGAAAATTATACGACAAAGATGGTAAAGATGATTCTGCTCTAGACATGGTCGGTTTTAAATTTCTTCATCTTCTGAGTCGATTAAAGCAGAATTGTTCAGATAAAATTTACGATCAGGAAATATTATCGAAAAACTATGGCTATTCTTAATTTCAAGAACCTGAAGGCCTACTTAAACGAAAACGTTTGGCGTTAATTGCAAATCGCGCGAAAGAATTATGCCTTATCAATAGAGTATGTGCGGCCCCCGTGGCTCAGTAGATATGGTCACAGTCTACTAAGCGGGTGGCCCCGGGTTCGATTCCCGGCGCAGGATTTCGTTTATTCGATTCTGTGGTACTGGAATGTGCCCCTCACACATTGCCACAGC